>JAWZYV010005205.1:0-10872 GCA_038373885.1 Cheiracanthium punctorium
CAAATAGCTTCAATATTCCTAACTCAACGCACCTCGTCCGAAGTAAAAATTAGTGGATAAAAATGATCATATAAGTGAAAGTTTGTCTCTTTCATAACTTAGTTCAGTGTTTCTTAAAGTGTGTTCTGCAGAACCTTAGGGTTCTGCAACGACCCTCCAGGGGTTCCACGAGAAATTTTAAAACATCATCGGAATTTTAAAGAAAATTCCTAATTGATTTTCTAACCTAATTTTTCACCAAGCTCTTACAGAGAATTAACCTTTTAGCGACGGCGGGATTATGGGAGTTCCAGATATCACTGTTGTCGAGAGAGTTCCTCCCTTACCTGTGTACTTTCAAAACAAATGTCCTTTTGTGAAGGTTTTTCATGCCATTTTTCTACATGCATCAACGAAAACTAAACAACGGAATAATTTAGATGCGGAACAAGATATGCAACTAAAACTTTCCTCAATACAACCAAATTTCGAAGAACTTTTTGACAGTCAAAAACAAAGCCATTCATCCCATTGATACTTTTCGGCCATTTACCATATGAATTCGTTAAAAATTTCATGCCTCCAGTCACCTTTTGTAAGTATTTTATCTACATTTTTATACTGCTTAGTTTTTTATGTTTGTCTAATGAGTGATAAATGTTAGGCCCTTAGTTTCTCCTTAAGTAATATTTATTCAAGCGTTTTGTTGCTAAGCATGTGGTAAAAAAAGGGTTCCGTGGGATACAAACCTTTGAGAACCACTGACTTAATTGAAAAGAGATACAATATTTTGCAATGGCGATTTCTGTGCATGGACTGATTTGCAGAGATGGGGGCCCTAAGCAAAATCTTCATTGGGGGCCCCCCTCTTACGAACTTTCTTATACCCTACCATGCAACTTCAATGTCACATCCTACAAAGAAGGATGTTTTAACAGCATTAAAATTATTACTGAATCAAGAAGCAAATCGAAATGCAACAGTTTGATAATAATATTATTATGTAGGGTAATAATATTTAATCTATATATCATTTAATTTTCAATCGTTCCTTTCAGTCCGATTTTTTCAAGTAACATGTGCCACATTATTTTTGTACTTATTTTCTTAACATCTATATTAGAGCATTTATTCTTATTTTGCTCCACCCACGAAGTATTTCCTTTTATCTGTTCCGATTGAAAATCTGCTCTATGGTTTCTTTGCTACCAGTATACATCACTACATAGGCCACGCCTAAATAGTTTAGCAAAAAAAAAAAAAGAGTGGATATAATGCTTAACGCTATGAAATAGTAACTGTTGAGAGATACGCCTGGCCACTGTGTAAAGAGGGCGCTGTTGTAACCAGCGCAGGTGTAGCGATGAAAACTTTGTATCAGAGCTGTGAGAGAGTGTGTGTGCGGAGGAGTGAGCGAGCATGCCTCACGGAGAGAATAAATGTATACAGTCCATTTGAGTTATTTTTTTGAGTATAAAAAGAGCACACATAAAACCATGAGCTATCGATAGGGCCAAAACATGGTCCGTCGAGCCGGAGCTTACTATAGCTTTAGTGTCGAGTAATTGAGAAATGGGTTCCTGGTCTCGTGCGACATCGGTCCCAAAATAGAGGTAAGAGCTTTTGTCCTCTTGAGTTAAATTTAGTAATTAATTATTAGATTTGAGAGTAATTTCGTGTTTAACGGTGAGAGCAATTTCCCTTTTGAAAATGGCAATACTACAAAAACTTAGGAAAGATGACCTTAAACTCGCGGCTGAAGAATTGGGTTTAAAGGTTCCGGAGGGAGCTAAAGTAGTGGACTTAAAGAATTTAATTGAGACGAGTGATATTTATAAAAATAACCCAACTTTGGTCGAAAGTGTAGTAGAAGGGATTTTAGAAGAAAAGAAAAACAAGTTCGATGAGTTAGAAAGGGAAAAGCTAAATAATGAATTTAAATTAGAGATGGAGCGGCTTAAGCTTGCGCAGTTGGAAAAGGAGATAGCGTTAGCCAATGTTAGGAAAGATCAAAATCAATCTAAATCGGAAGTATCCAGTGTGCAAGAATCATCAACTAATGATCTAGAGAATTTAATTAAAAGCATTAAGACCTTAACCATTCCCGTACCCACTAGAGCAGAGTCGTTTAATTTATTTTTTAATTCGCTCGAGAAAGCGTTTAAAACAAAAAATGTATCGAAAGAGTTAAAACCGGAAATCCTCTTAAATATTCTAGGAGAAAAAGCAAGAAACTTAATGGTTTATGTTTCGGAAGAGGATATGAACAATTATGAAAAACTTAAAGATATAATTTTAAGAGAATTTCAACCTACACCACGAGAATGCATAAACAGTTTTAATAAAACACAAAAATTGCCCAACGAAAATTATGCACAATTTGCATCGCGCTTAAGTGCGTCATTTGAGTACTATTGCGAACTACGAAAGGTTAGTGATTTTAAATCGCTTTGTGAATTAATTGTTTCGGATAGATTGTTTAACTCTCTTGACCACGAATTAATGACACATATTAGTTGCAAACAAGGGGAATCATTTTTCAAACCGCACGAATTAGGCAGAGAATGCGACATTTTTCAGTCCACAAGAGTAAAAACGAAAACTGGTGTAAATAATGTACATAAGTCGCGAGAGTCTCGTTTCAATAATAAGGGAGTGTCTAGTGTGTTTTTATCTGAGGTAAAAAATTCTAAATGTTTTCTGTGTTCAAATAATCATGCATTATATTTGTGTCCGAAATTTAAAAACCTATCTGTTAATGAAAGGTTAGAGGTCGTGAAGGCAAACAATTTATGCTTTAAGTGTTTAGCCCAAGGCTGCTTTGCATCAAAATGTCGCGGTAAGAATTGTTTTTGTAACAAACCACATAACCGTCTCTTGCACATATCCAGAGAAACAAGAGAGACGAGCGTTGGAAATCAGACACCTGCCAATGAAATTAAGCAGCAAAGATTAGGAGAGAAAAATGAGTCATCGCTCGGCGCAGTGCTTATGGCTGAAGCCAGCCACACTGAAGGGATACAAACAACTCAATCAAGAAGCGTTTTACTGAGTACAGTACGGTGCTACATAAGAGATAGGAATTCTAACTGGCAGAAAGTTCGGTGTTTATTAGACTCGGGGTCACAGGTCTCGTTGATCACTCAAAATTGTTTAGATAGATTGCAGCTGAAATGCGAAAAAGTAAATGTAGAAATTTCGTGTTTGGATGAATCAACCAGGACCATAAGGCGCTGTGTCAAAACGTGTATTGCAAATAAAGATAGGAGTTACGAAAGACAATTAACCATGCTTGTAGTAAATAAAATAATTGATTATACGCCTTCAAAATTAACTAAGGTGGATATAAATATTCCTGAGAGGATTAATTTAGCAGATGAAACATTTTATGTTCCGAGTAGGATTGATATTTTGTTATCCGCGGAGATTTTTTATGAGCTCATGCTATCTGGACAAATATATTTGCAGGGATCTCAGTTGGTTTTACAAAATACGGTGTTTGGATATGTGGCGAGCGGAATCTTAGATGAGTCGAGGGGTGCAAAATTTCACTGTGGGTTAATTGTAGAGGAGGATTTAAGTAAAACTTTAGAGAGATTCTGGGAAGTAGAAAATGTAGAATTTGTATCTAAAAAGAATAGCGAGGCATCATTGTGTGAGGAACATTATGCGCGAACTCATAAGAGAGATGAAACAGGAAAATATACGGTTTCCATGCCATTTAAAGAGCATTGGTCATGTTTAGGGAACTCGAGAGACATTGCTCTTAAGCGACTTGAATCGCTGTGGACCCGATTGTCTAGAGACCAGGAGTACCTAAAATTGTATCGCGAATTCCTAAAAGAATACAAGGACTTGGGACACATGACCGAAATTAAAGAAACTGTGGAACCTGAGGTGACATATTATATGCCTCACCATGGCATATATAGACCCCAGAAAAGTACAACTAAACTGAGAACAGTATTTAACGCGTCTACCTTAACATCTAGTGGAAAATCACTAAATTCCATCCAATATAATGGTGGAGTCATACAAGACGACTTGTTTAGTTTGTTAGTGCGATTCCGAAAACATATCTTTGCTTTTACAGCAGATATTCGCCAAATGTACCGAATGATTAATATAGACGAAAGTCAAAGACATCTCCAAAGAATTTTGTGGAAAGAAGATGTCAATGAGCCCGTTAAAGTGTATCAGCTCAATACCGTAACTTACGGAACAGTTTCGGCACCCTATTTGGCAATGCGAACTTTAAAACAAATTTCCATAGACGAGGGAAATAATTTTCCTATTGGCGGCACAAGTACTGTGTAATGATCTCTACATGGATGACATTTTAAGTGGAGAAAACACATTAGAGGCAGCTAAATTTTTGCAACATCAACTAATTGAGATTCTTAAAACTGCGCACATGACATTACATAAGTGGTGTGGGAGTACATCCGAGCTTATCCCAACCACAGAAAATGAGTATGACTTTTCATGTTCGGACGAAATTAAAACGTTAGGCATTGCCTGGAAACCCAAAACCGATTGTTTTACCTTTAAGGTAGAAGTGGAAAAAAATGATCGGCCAACCAAAAGATCAGTCTTATCCATAATCGCCCGACTTTTTGATCCTCTTGGATTACTCGGTCCAGTTATTACAAAAGCAAAAATTTTCATGCAACAATTGTGGATGAAAAAAATTGATTGGAGTGAAAACCTCCCTGAAAAAGAAGCTGGCGAATGGAAAGAATTTGTGAGATCCTTAATGAGTGTAAATAATATCAACATTGAACGATGTATAGTGATAGAAAATGCGGCAGTGATTGAACTCCACGGTTTCGCGGATGCCTCCGAGAAGGCATACGGTGCTGCGATATACGCAAGATCAGTCACTAAAGATGGTGAAGTGAAAGTGAAACTAGTCACAAGTAAATCTCGTGTGTCGCCGATTAAGCAAGTAACAATACCTAGACTAGAGTTGTGCAGTGCAGTGCTTCTTACCAAATTAATGCACAAAGCACAAAATGCATTAAAAATGGACATTTAAACGAATCTTCTATTGGACGGACTCTACCATAGTCTTAGCGTGGATGAGAAAGGAATCGAGAGACTTAAAAACGTTTGTCTCCAATCGTGTAGTAATCATCCAAGAGCTCTCGGAGATTGGTCAATGGTATCATGTTCCATCAGAACAAAATCCTGCGGACATAATCTCTAGAGGACTAGATCCAGAGAAAATTCAAGAAAGTGACCTGTGGTGGTTCGGACCATCCTTTCTTCAAGAGCACGTTGTGAACTTCACTAGTATTTTCAACGACCAACCGAATAGTGAATTATATCAAAAAGAGCTAAGGGATAAAGAGAAGGAATCAGTTTGTTTCCTTTTAAAATATACTGAAATACTTCCAATCATCTACAACTGTTCGTCCTTCACGAAACTGAAAAGAATCATTGCATGGTGTTTACGGTTTATGCAAAATGCTAGAAACCCATTGCATCCAACTTCTGGCAGATTATCTGCATCTGAATTATCTGCCTCTTTGCTATGTTTAGTGAAAAATGTGCAATCGGTGCATTTTGCAAAGGAAATTCAGTGTATCGAGAAAGGACAACAGCTTCCTAATTCCAGTAACTTATTGAATTTGTTCCCAATTTTAGATGAGAACAATATACTTCGTGTTGGTGGTAGATTGAGACATTCTTTACCTATTGGACAAAAACACCCCATTTTGATTCCTAATGACAATCCATTTTGTGAATTAATTATTAATTATTAATTATTATCATATTTTTTATTTTCACACAGGTACTGAGGCTACTTTAGCTAACATACGCTCCCAATTGTGGATTGTTAAAGGGAGATCAACTGTTAAAAATGTAATTAAAAAATGTGTATCCTGCCTTAAGGTAAGTGCTAAAGGTAAACACCAAAGAATGGCAGATTTGCCCAGTGCTAGAGTCAACATAGCAAGAGTATTCACGAAGGTGGGACTGGATTTTTGTGGTCCATTTAACATCAAGTTAAGCCCAGGAAGAGTGAAAAAAGTGTATAAATGTTACATTTGTATTTTTGTATGTTTTGTAGTTAGAGCTATACATTTAGAAATTGTGAGTAATTTAAGTACGGAAGCATTTATTGGGGCTCTAAAAAGATTTATTTCTCGCAGAGGTAGGCCTAGTGTAATTTTTAGTGATAACGGTACAAATTTTGTAGGGGCTAATAACGAGTTTCGTAAAATTTTAACGAAATTATTTAAAAAAGAAAACTCAGAAAATTTTGAAGATTTCCTGGCTTCCGAGGGCATAAAGTGGCATTTTAATCCCCCTGCCACTCCTCATTTTGGAGGTTTGTGGGAAGCTGGAGTTAAATCATTGAAAGGTCACCTCAAAAAAGTTGTGGGAAATACAATTCTTACTCACGAAGAATTTTTTACACTAGTTACCCAAGTGGAGGCTGTATTGAACTCCCGACCTCTTTGCCCCCTCTCTGAAGATCCCAACGATGACTTGGCTCTAACTCCAGCCCATTTTTTAACAGGCTCTTCGTTAACATCCCTACCTGAACCAGAGTTTAAGGAGATTTCAATGAATAGGCTCAGTAGGTGGGAATTAGTACAAAAGTTAACTCAAACATTTTGGACTAAATGGTCTACCGACTATTTAAATCGTCTTCAAGCGCGACCTAAATGGTATAAAGGAGAAAAGAAATTTAACGTAAATGATGTAGTTTTGGTCAAGGGTGAAGATAATTCTAAACTATTGAACTGGAATCTCGCCAAAATAATTGAAATTTACCCAGGAGAGGATAATATAACTAGAGTGGTTACATTAAAAACGAGTAAAGGTGTCTATAAAAGACCTGTAAACAAAATTGTTAAATTACCCTTTGAATCTAACTGAATTATGATTTGTGTCTATATGTTTATATTGCAATTTATTTGTGTTAATTTGTAGTCTAGTGTATTTTTTCATTAGAAAAACTTGAGTAATTTTTATTTAATGTTCATTTATGGTGTATAGTGTTCGCAACCATTACAAGTGTCATCAGATTTGGTAAATTGATGAGTGTATTGAAAATTTTTAAGAAAATTTATCAAGGCGGGCGGTATGTTGAGAGATACGCCTGGCCACTGTGTAAAGAGGGCGCTGTTGTAACCAGCGCAGGTGTAGCGATGAAAACTTTGTATCAGAGCTGTGAGAGAGTGTGTGTGCGGAGGAGTGAGCGAGCATGCCTCAAGGAGAAAATAAATGTATACAGTCCATTTGAGTTATTTTTTTGAGTATAAAAAGAGCACACATAAAACCATGAGCTATCGATAGGGCCAAAACAGGGATGTGATTTCGCACACTGGGTGACGGTTAAACTTCAATTTTGAAAATGATGCATTTAATTTTGCAGTTTTGGGAGCGAGCAGTTAGTGTTTCACAGAAATACAATAGCATATTGCGGGTCGTTAAATCAGAGGTAAATTTTCAACTTAAATTCCAGTGCCATCATGGCCAAACTCTCCTCAGTATTTGTCATTCTAACAAATTGCACGAATTTTAATTTTTTACCCCATTTCAACTGTTCGTATAGCAAATTTGAATTTTTGGATGAATTAACTCAACTGAACTTGTTCCAGTTTTCCCAAACGTATTAGTGTTATTTCTTAGATTAGAAGAAAGCGATCCTTCTTCGGATATCTGGTAAGACTTCCCTTCCAAACGTAGCCTTATTCTGAGGTAATAACAAATGTACTGAGACTAGTCCATTATTCAGCATTTATATTTTTCTAGACATACTGCTTTCACAATTTTTATTTTATACACTGTCTGATGTTAACAAATCCTACCTGATATTGCGCTGTTAAAACACTACTAACCAACAATAACATTAAATTTCCACTTTCTCCATATTAAACTCGTGGAAACGTGGATTTCCCGATTTCTTCATTTTTAAAATTCATGTTAGCATTATAAATTGACCAATGAATTAAGTACTCTGGATTAATTTAAAATACCCGAGCTTCCGCATTTGTAAATTTTCGAATAAAATTGAGTAGCTTGAAGTCTGATCAAATTTTCAGTTTGACATTTTATTGGGTAGCTAATTTTTCTATAAAATACTGTAGGACATCATGAATAAAGTTCAATCTCTATGGAGAAATTGGGCGGTGTATTAAAACATTTAAATATGAAAGCACCATGGTTAGGTAGTAAATGTCGTCATAAAGTGTCACTCAGAACGTGAACACATGCCCAGGTTGCAAAAGATTTTAACTGTTATTTGACTTATTTCTTATTACGTAATAGCTGTCTAAGAAATTGATAATGTTTGACTGACGGTAAATCTCGGTTTCACATTAACTAGAAAAATCCTTGCTTTTTCGAATTTTAAAGTTGTTTGGACAACATGCAATTTTAATAAGATTAGATCATTTATCTCAATGTCTCGTTTAGTAAATATATTTCATTAGAAATACGAAGCATTGGCATAGCATGGAGCTTTCATTGGGCTCTATAAAAATATTTCTGGAGGTTTCACGCTTGTCAATGTTTTACTTGTAAAATTTTAGAACTGTTAAATTTTCGGAGATTATCAGATTTATCTCGTGCATTTTTTAAATGCTTCCAAATTCAAAGAGAACGTTTGTAGCGAGTTTTTGTTGAGCTATTTAGCTATGCATAAAACTAATATAAAATCTACTTTACTTAAAAAAGTAACGGATTTAAATTAAAATAACTCGAGCAGATTTTAATTGTTCTATGTTGCTAATTATAAGTCGTGCACTTTTACACTTAAAATTTTAGAGCTGTTAAAATTTCAGATTATCAGATTTCTCTGAAGTGTATTCTTCAAATGCTTTCAAATTTAAATTGAATTTTTAGAGCTATTTAGCTATTCATAAAGCTAACACAAAATTTACTTAACTTACAAGTAACTAGTTTAAATAAAAACCGCAGCAGATTTTAATTGACCTACGTTTTCAATTATAAAAACTGTTCACTTTATAAACTTGCCACGAAATTAGAAATTTTAAATGTTGACTAAAGTTTATAAAAATGTGAATTTCATAATTTCCAATGTTTTTTAATATACAGAAAGTATGAATGTTTTTCTTAGTCATATTTTAACATCACAAGATCAGGTAGGGTATATTAATGCCAGAATAAATGTAAAATAACAAATTGACAGAAAGTAAGGCATAGTTCAAAAATCCTGAATGATAGACAAATTCCAGTAAATACGCTACTACGCCAGGATAAGGACAGTTTGTATGGAGTCTCTCACCAGATATCGGTGCGAATTAATCACTTTCTTCTAATCGAAGAAATTATATTAATACGCGGAAAAATGGAACAAGTTGGGGGGAGGGGAAATTCATCTGAAATTTCAAATTTGTGATAGGAACAGTTAATGTTAAAAATTAAAAGCGGCACAATTTGATAGAATGACAAATGGTGAGGCGAATCTGGCAAAACGCACACTGAAATTAAAATTCCAAGTAGTTGGGTATTTACATTCTTTTGTATTGTGGCCTACGAAGATTTGTCAGAATGACATCTCACGTTAGGGATGAAATGACCAGGCGGCTATAAAAGATTTTACAGTATGTTTTGTACTTACTGTTCTAATTGATCTAGCCGTTTATTGTACAAGATTATAATTTGTCACAGTATAGTCGACTTCCGTTGTTGATAGTAGAATGTCTAGCAACTGGGTCTGCCTCTTCGCCATGAATACGGGATGGTGTGCACCCCAGTGTTACTGATGAACACCTTGAAGTTTTAGAGTGAAATAAATTTTTACAGGGATTGACAGGCATCTGCAGAAGCTTCGATTATGGGGACTTGGATTATATCATAGTTCAACGTCGGTTCATACATATAGCAAAGATGGAAACTAACTCAAGAAATTTCTTTCTGAATATTTCTTTCGGATAATTCTTTCTGAAGAAAGTGTCAACGATCGTAGTCCAGTTAAGAAATTATAAAGTGTGTATCTGTCTTTGCGGAGCTACTCTTGGAAAGAGTTTAAATAGCCAGAGTTTCCAATTTGTATAATAGGTGAGTTGACTGTTTCCTTGAGTTAGAAATCAACACGCACGGCGAAATAAACTTTATAGAAACACTTATAATAGGAAGTTAATCAGTTTTCAATCTCATTCTAGTTTCTTGGCAACGAGATATTCTGCAACTCATAAGGGCTACGAGATATTAGTTATTAAAGTTGATTGTCTTTTCCGACCTTTTGAAAGGAAATGACTAGCGCTCCTCAAAGAGGAAGGAAATGTAAGCTTTCTCCGGATTCTGTTAAATAGCTAGACTTAGTATCGCATGGAAAATGTTATTAGCATTTCATATACGCCATTTAGATAGGTTCTATTACTGTCTTTTAGAACACGTGTATGTATTAATTAGTTTTGCGAAGGTTGGTCCTCTAATTTGGAATGTTAACATGAGCTGCTTTTTACGGTTTTTTTCTCTACAGACCTCGTTAATGGTACCTTTTGGTTATATCGTCGGATCGCCAGTCTGCTTTATTTTCCCTATATATTTAGAGAATGGTTCGGGTTGAGTTTCTTATAAGGAGGAAAAATTAGGAAAGTGATCCCTAATGTGCACAGGAGACTGAAAATTTGTGAAGTGGTGGAGAGAATTAAATTAGTGGTATGGAAAGCTTTTGTTAGGATGGAAATCGGTAACTTTTTTAAGGGTGCTGAGGGAGAAGTGTGTTGTTATATCACTGTCCATATAAGTCAGCCAATCTAGGTGCCCCAAAAGGGACTGGTCCTATGTCAAAGAAGGGTGGGGGGAGGTAGTTGTTCGATGAGATTTTTGAGTGATGTTTGCATGATCGTTAATTTAGGTGGATATGGGTGTAAAGCATTGCCAACTCCGCCTGAGGTTTCTTTTAGA
>JAWZYV010005206.1:0-10862 GCA_038373885.1 Cheiracanthium punctorium
TTCGAGACTTGGCTTCTTTAAAGAGCCATTTTTCTCCTTACTGAATTTTCAGACACCTATTCTGTTATAGATTTATTAAATTTAGGTTAAATAACTTTCTTTCGATCACCAATTCGGTCAGGTGTCTGAATATTCCGGGCTGCTCGAAACATGAAGGCTTGAGTCTCGCGGACTCTTAGAAATGATGCCCTCTCAGTTATTCCTTCAGTATGATGACCATTTCGATTAAGGTTTAAATGTTTGCTCAGTTTGATAGTGAGTTCGGACTATCGCGGGGGCTCCGAATCCTGCGCTGTCAGTTTCGAGTTTCTCCAACTCTTAGAAACTTGTCTTTTAACCCATGCTTTGGTAAAAATCTTGTTTACAATTTTTAGCCTGTTGCGCGGTACCTTCCGATTATTTCGGTAGCAAACTCGCTGATATATCTCCGATATTCTCTGACATTAGGAACTATTTTTATGCTCAATGCTTCGCTGCGTTTCACCCTGTTTTTATGTGCAACAGGTTTTGCATGCACAAACTCCCATTAGCGTGCACGGTCTCACAGGAGTCCAGCCGAGGGAGGTTGTCACCTTCCCAAGTGTTGACCGAGCTCGGGGCAGCAACACTTTCGGTGTTCTTGTAGGAATGGAGCTGATTGACTGGACTCAGGCGCGCACACAGGATTTTTGGCTGGGGGGGGGGGGTCCAACTTTTACAGTTTGTGGGGGTCCAACTTTTATGGTTTGGAGGGGTACAACTTTTAGGGATGTTCCAGATTGACAAAAATCAGTGATGAAAGACCTAGTCTTCATTAGACGGAATTCATCAAAACTCGTCCCATCCAGTTCCCTAAGAATACACTACACAATACAATAGGAAGCAAAAAAATAGTTGTACAGTTTTGAGAACAAGATGGTGTTTTATGTTCGTTTACAGTTCGTTTTTGAAAAGTTGAGGAAAACGAGAAAAAAAATTCTTTTTTTATTTATTAGAACTGAAACTATTGCTACCTTTTTTTGGAATCATTTTATTTACTATAAATATAGGGTAATAATCAATCGAAGCCGATGAGGGGGGGGGGGGGGTCCAGACCCCCTGGACCCCCCTTGTGTGCGTCACTGACTGGACTTGACCAGGTGTTGAAGGGCGTAGTTCCTCCATTTTACGGTGAAATTTCCCTTCTAGCATATTGAATCCGCTTTTTTGACAAATGTTTCGTCCTCTAATACTAAATGCGTCTCGTCGCAGTCAAGGAATTTATGCAGTTACCGTATGGCTGCATGTTAGATTTTACTCCTACTTTCGATTGAATTCATTTCTTTTGTAAGTATGGTTTTGGGCTTGTAAGGCAGGCAAATAGACATGCACCTGCGCCTTTTTTTGTTATTTTTCGTAGATTTTTACCCTTTACTTCTTGTCTTGAGTTTTTCAGACACTGAAACCAACTTTAAGTTAATTTCGCCCTTTTCAGTGCGTGTTCATGGTGTACACACGTAGGATATTCAAAAATACCGTTTTACTTCCTTGTACGGAGTATAAGGAAGCAATGTTATCACGAAAAATTTCGGGGGCCAGACTTCAAAGAAAAAAATCTGATGTGTCCAACACATGACTTCCTT
This sequence comes from Cheiracanthium punctorium, assembly GCA_038373885.1. Classification (NCBI taxonomy): domain Eukaryota; kingdom Metazoa; phylum Arthropoda; class Arachnida; order Araneae; family Cheiracanthiidae; genus Cheiracanthium; species Cheiracanthium punctorium. The sequence goes on from JAWZYV010005206.1 coordinate 1,602, forward strand.
GCACGTCCATTAGATCAAAAATATTTTCGACGCATTTCCTCTAAACTTATTTGTTTGAAAGAGATAAAATATCAATAATAGTAAGGTTTAGCAATTTCTAGCCAAATATTTCGATATCGCCAAGCTGAGTTCAATTTGAAAGATTTCCTTCTGACACTTTATTTGGCGATATTTCACCAAAAGCCGACAAACTTGAGATAGTCTGCGAGATTTTGGGGATAGCCAAAGTAGTCATTGACCACAGACTTTCAATGAATTGAATGCATCCATACACCTCAATTTATTTAAAGTCATTTGGCTCACCCTGTAAATAAATTCTCAGTCGATTGCTGTCAAAAAAGATATTGAAAACAGTTAGATATTACAATAGTTCTAAAAAATACGAAATAATTTTTGGCGCCAAATTTGGCGATATTTCGGCGAAACTCGTCAATGTCGACGACATTTGGCGAGATTTTAAGCATGAACCAAACAATGACAGATTATCGCCAAATTTGGCAATATTTCGCCAAAACTCGCCAAGAACGATGACAAATGGCGATACTTTGGGCATGGACCAAATGACTGACTATCGCCAAATTTGGCGATATTTCGCCAAAACTCGCCAAGGTCGAGGACAGACGGCGAGATTTTGGGAATGTACCAAACAATCTCTCTTAATAATCAAGAGTGAAAAACCAGTGCTGAGGAGTGATATATCACCCTACCTTCGTGACAAAAATCAGCCAACCTCCATAGAGTGAGAAATCACTATTCTGAAGAGTGACATTTCTGACTCTGGACTAGGAGTGAGAATTCAAAAACCCACTCCGGGAAAGAGTGCCTCACTCTAAGGAAAGGGTGACAGCACGCCATCCCTTAAAGAGTGGAGCGCTCTGATAAAGAGTGAGCTAGGACCCTTTTTAAGAGTGACCGCCACTTTTTATAGGGTGATTATTCGAGACCGTATCCAGGGGTCCGGACCCTCCCCCCTCCCAAAAAAATTGATTTTTGTTAATAAAATAATAATAATGACGTCTTTTTGTGAAAAATTCTGCCTTTTCCACGGTTTGGACCCTGCCTGAAATTTTTGTCTGGGTACGGCCCTGGATTTATTCCTTGCATATGCCTTGCTTCTGGCTATCACTATTTTGGGAAAATTAAAATAATTCCTTATATATATATATATATATATATAAATGTATCTGGTAACAGCATTGATTATTATTATTATTTAAATATTTGGCAAACATTAAAAGATATTTTCTATATAGCATCAATATTTATCCAATCTTGTGAATTCATTGAAAATAAAATCCAATATTATAAATTTAATATTTTGCCCATTTGAAGTCAAATTTTAATACTATTGAATCTTAAAGTATTTGAAATTTATCAATAATATTGAGTATATATTAGAAATATTTCCAATATTATTAAGTACTAATTACTTTTAATTATTAAAATTTACATATATGTGAATACTTTGAGAGTAAAGACCACTTCCAGTATTGGTAAAAACTAGAGTTTAGCCCTGATATATGCTCAAAATGTTATTATTATTTGTAAAATTTTAATTAACATATGAAGTGTGTATTGATATATTAATTAATTCAGAATATTTCTGTAGCAGTCTCACTACCAATGAACTTTTAAATATTAACTCAATATTGTGAAAACATTGATATCAAAAACCAATAATATTACAAAGTAGTAAGTGAACACATTGAGAATAAATAGTTTCCAATATTGGTAAATAAAATTCCAATATTGGTAAAAATTAGCATTTAGGTCTGATAAATTCTCAAAATAACATTATACTTTCAGTATGACTATACTAATATACCTTTTCCACTGAATTTAACATACAAAAAAATATATTCTTAATATAGGGTTGTATTGGAAATATTTTTGAAGTAGTCCTCAATTGATAAATTTTTTAATGTTAACTCAATATTGTTAAAAAAAAATTGAAAACAAAGATCAACTGTAACTTCGTCAAATGTATCAAATGTAACTTCGTACAAAGTAGCAAAGTTAATATTTGCCTCAGATATATTTAAAATGCATTTATAGTATTTGATATACATTGGAAATATATTCAATATGGATAAGTAATTACTTTAACATAACTTTATACCATTTTTAATTTTTTTGGTTAATATTTACTCAATATTACACTGGGAATAAAGCTAGTATTGGTAAAAAGTAGAAAGTTGATATTTAACCTTTATATTGTAAAAATTATAAAACTTTGCTGCTATTGAATTTAAATTAAATATATTTAAAATGTATCTGCAATATCGAGCGCCTTGAAAATATTCTTCATATCGTACAAGTAAATATTTTTGCCGCATTTACCTCCCCCCCCCCAAGTTTGTCCATAGGCAATCTTTAATACATCATAGCTGGATATTGGGTATATCTATTAGAAGTCCAACATAAAATAGATTTCTCTATTAGAAATTTGAGGTGTGATCTCTCTAATGAGTAAATAACATCTATAATATACAGGTATCTGTATATATGTAGCATAGTTATAATAATTAAACTTCCAGAAGATCTTAAAGATCCAGAATATCCCAAAAATGGCTATCTATTTCATATTCAAAATATCCAAAGATCAGAAATTGATACTTATTTCATATCCAGAACTTCTTAGATATCTATTTCTGGGCTATCTTGGATTATTGTCATGTTCAGAATGATCCATAACAGCTGGAAAATAAATTTTACGTAGCTCAATGGTACAAGTAATATCTGACCCCATGCATTTTTAGATTCTTGCTTTCATTCCAGTGAGTGAAATGTGGACTGTTGACACAAAACATACAGTATTTAAAATAACAGACTATTCTGAAATTAAACAGATTAAGAAGGAGTACAGAGTTTCATTTTAATAATCAGATGATGGCATCACTAAAAGGTACCCCCAAGAGTTCCACATGGTTACTAAAACAAACCTCCATAACCTCTAGATCTATTTAGTTACAGAATTCGTTAACAGTTTATGTTTTGTTTGGTTAGTCAAAACGTAACAGGAATAGAAGTGAAAGTTTCAAAATGCTTGGAGGTGATCTGTATAGCCATTGAGCTATGTAAAATCCATCAGCAGGAGATTTATAAGAATTTTCTTTGTCTGCAGTACTATAACTTCATTTGAGGTAATCTGTGATCAAACAAGAATAGAAATAAGAGTTTCGGACATCCACATTACTCAACAGTGTGCAGAAATATTTGATATGTTCAATGTTACCTTTTCTCCTGCTGAAATAAAAAATCCCTGAAAGCTTATTTTTTACCTATGGTACATTTCAGAACAACTTTCACTTACAACAGTATTAACAAAACAATAAAAATAGTTCATGATAAGATATTTATATAAAATCAAAAGAATACTAATAATTTTGATTTTTAAATAGGTTTTATTTTAAGCATAATTTATTCAAACTTTCTTTTCAACTTTATTACAATTAACAAGTCTTTTTTTTAATTTTTAAATAAATAAGAAATGAACAGGATTGAATTGTTATCGAAAAGAAATTATTTGAAATTAAATTTCAGTCATTTATACGAACAAATACAAGAATTATGAAACACGAAAATAAGTTAAAAGAGCAATAGCTATCCTTTAATTGAAAACCAAAAAAAATAAATAAATAAATAAATAAATAAACTAATTGTTGGGTAAATCAAAAATATAAATATATCTGCTGATAATCTATGTTAATGTACATATCATGTTTGGAAATTTAAGAGAATACCTATTTTTCTATTCTTTCCCCTCCCCCCAGAAAAAGGAATAAAATATTTCTAAAATGGAAACTACTTTATATTGATTGATTTCTTTTTTTGTGAAAAGGGGTAAAGAAATATTTTTGTGCAGGCCAATACATAAATAATATAAATCAAAACCAATTATTTCATAATTCCCCAACAATGCCCATTTTGTTGAATACACCCAACATTTTTGTCTTGTCCAAAAACCATTATTTAAGGTTTAGAGGCATGAGCAAGAATACAGGTTAGAATCCTTAAAAAGTTCACCACCCAAGTCAGCCCCCCAAGAAGACACCCCTCTTTTAGACTTGCCATAACGCAAAGAAATAATTGAAGTTTAGAGCATGAGGGTGAACCATATTAACCTCCATAGATAATGTCTGGGTGAGGGGGGAGAGTGGTGATTCAAAGAAAAAGATTTTTTTTTCACCTCTTAAAAAACCAAATTCCTCTTCTGAACATAATTTATACATACTTCAAAATAAAAGCCATTTCTTAATTTTTTAATATATATACACATTCCTTTCTTTATTTATTTTTAAGTGTGATTTTATTTATTTCAATTTCACTTTTACAGCAAAATTGCTACAAATTACTTAATCTTTTAAAAACTTCAAATTGAAAAAAAAATTCTTTTAATATAGATTTTATGCAAGAATTATTATACTATTGAAAACAGATTTAGAACAATAAATGAAAGTAAAGCCAGAAAAACTCATTAGTATGTTAGAACAAAGTTCAATTAATACGAGGGCCAAAAAAAAAAGAAAGAAAAAACAGTTAATAAAAATATATAAGCAAAGTCTTAATAAAAACATGAGTAATGGAACTTCCAAGTCCAGAGTAGTCTTCAGCCTAGCAAATTTTAGTTTACGATGCGTTCTAAATTTAAAAAAAAAAATTTAAACTATTACAGAACTGCAGAAGTAAAAAATAGCCTACGAATTGAAAAAAAGTGGAAGATATCTCTTATTGAGACTCATGCAGGTTTGAATAAATTATAAAAGCAATGGCAGTGAACACACAACAAATTATTACAAATTTGGTTTAATTGTATTACATTGTTACATTTATATAAAATACAATCACTGGATTCAATATGAGTACTTCAATACTATTTCACATTCAGGGATTCTTCTAACAGCATCTGGAAGATAAAAATTATGACTTCAACAAGTAATTACAGAATTAAAAGTTAAAACATAACTGCTATTCTATCCTAATAAAAAAAGGGTACCCTCCCCCCTCCCCATAATTTGAATAAGACTGAAGAAAGGCTCAAAATCAGAAAGAGTTGGCAGCTAGAATATACTAGAGCATAAACTAGATCTATGTTAAATACATACAAAATAAAATTAGTTAAAATTAGTTTTGTGTGTATATGGATTAGTGTCAAATTTAAATCTCCAACTAAAGCACAGCTTAACACTTTCAACTAGGTGATGAATTTACAGAGGAATAAGTCAGCAGATCTTTTCATTTGATTCAGAAAACATTTTGTTTATAGTTTCACTAAAATCGGAGGATAACTTTATAATAAAAAGTCTGCAAATCTACATACATTTTGGAACACCTTTAGGAGCAGGTTAAATACAATTTTGGAACAGCACAAAAGCATACCGAAAAATGGTAATAATAAATACTTTCTTATTACCATTTTTCATATTACCATATTTATGTATGGTAATAATAAATACTTTCAAGTAACATTTACATATACTGTAACCTTCTGAGTAAGAGAGGGAAGGGAAACAGGGTTCCTACTGTTAAAATTGTACAAATTATGAATAAATGAATAAAATAAAGATGTAGAATTTAAGCTGCCTTTTACATTTTAATTTTGCCACTGAACATAAAAGCAAATGGAAAAAAACTGCAATAAAACCTAAATATAGCAGCTCAAAAAAAAAAAAAATTTTTTTTTTTACCTGCAAAAAATAAAAGAAAAAAAACTTAATTTTACAGATAAGAAATGCTTGTACTGTTTTATAAAATAATCTGTTCTCTATGTTCTATTAATATTAGAATATACTGATATGCAAAGTGATTGAGAGCACAAAATACTTTATTAAAAGTAAGGAACACATTGTAGGATTTACTTCACAAAATTTTATTTTGTGAGGTAAATCCTCTGAGGTAACACAAAAAAGAATAATTGGGGACAGTATTGAAGCGAAAATCCCATATCAAAGCAATTTGGAATAAAATTATCCCTCAATCACAGTAACCTGTGCGTAATAACAAACATCAAACTAATAGTGACAAAATAAATATTAAACACATTACTTACTATCGGTGAGTTAAATTTGCAAATTATTACAATCAATTAAAAAATAGAAAATATTCAGGACTTGTAATATATTTTAGGTACATCAAAAATTGAGTAAAAAATAAAGTGATAACTTTGCAATAAAAACTTTTCATGCACAGCAAGTAAAATATCATCAAATAACAACATTCTTAGCAAAGATCACATCTATATGTGGAAGATAAACAAAAGAAATAAATAATTAAACGGAAGTTTGAAAATACTTTTCATATCCAGTCTGGTAAATTACAAGGATTCAATGCTCAGAAGTGTAGCTAGAGGGGGACATTTGTCCCAGGGCATAGGATCCAAAAGGCACCAATTTGTATATAAAACTTTTTCCAGCGCATTTTGGTAAACAGGAAGTGATGCAAATTTGTTCTCGGGCACTGAAAATTCTTGCTACACCTCTGAGTACTGACCCCAATTAATAACCTAGATCTTCTTGAAGTCAGTTAAAAACTAGACTAAAGATATTTTTGAGTAATATTCAAATATACATATGACAACATGTGAACACTGACAAGGTTATTGCACTTTGTTAATACTGCAGGCTTAAAAAATCTGAATTTACTAAGGAAGTAAAGTTTACATTTACATATTGTATTAGTAAAATTAAAAAATAATATATTTCATCTGTTTTTACAACTAATGGTGGTACATGTAATATGGTGTCAAAACTGGTAGGCTAGTTTTCGATTTGGTTTGTACCAAAGTACAGATATGAGATTAACAAAAAAGGAAAAAAAGTCTGAAAGAATGTCCAAACAACTTTTGAGCAATTATACTTATGAATTTCAAGAGCAATAAATATTTTAATTTTTATTGATACTAAATCTATCTTACTTATATACAATTTTGCCTTACTGAAAAATCAGAAAATTTTTGAAAAAAATGAAAAAACTGAATTCTTTATAAACATTGAAAAAGGTCTGAATATTAAACTAAATTCTTAAATCTCATCTCTGAAAGTAGCATTTTACAGTTTACATTTTAAACAACAACAGCAGTGACAACATTAATAATAATAATAATAATAATAATAATAATAATAAAAGTTACAGGAGTTTCAAGGTTTTACTTACAACATATTTTTAAGAGGTAGTGAGGGTGCAGAGTAAAAAAATTAATCTGAAGGGACTAAAAATTGATTTTTATACTTTATTTCATTGTTACTTCATAAAATGTTGCAAATAAGACTTGATTTTGCAAGCAATTTATTAACTTGGTGTCAAATATGCAACTTGACATAAAAAATTTACATATAATAGAGATTAAATAAATGACAGAATATAGCATAACATAAAATGATATACTAAAGAGTTGCCTGGGTCAAATGCTTTAATAAAGAATACCACATTGAATTTTACTGTATAAATATTTATTGTTTTACTCATTGATGTAACTTTACCAAAAGTTATACTTTTTTTCTTTTAAGAACAGCCCTAATAACTTTCTCAATTTACATGAAATTTATAAAATTTAATACATAGTCACTAACTGCCCCAAAGTAACATCACTTTAGGGAAAAAAAACTAAAAAAAAAAAAAACACATAAATCAATTTGGAAAATAAGAAAAAAATAAACTAAACAAAAAAGTAAACATCTCAAAAAAAAAAAAAAAAAAAGTTATTGACAATTATGAAATTATGCGATGCAAGCTTTGAAAAAATTAGACCGCAGAGATCAAAAGTATGCAGACTTTGAACTAGTAATTAAGAACATTTAAAGAATAAATAAACAAATAAATCAAAAATATGAATACCACTTATAATGCCAATAGTTTCTTCTCTTTTACAGCATGCCACTGACAAAAATTCAATGGTTTTCCACAGGACCAGTTCAGAGTACTAGAAAATAAAAAGATAATAAAGTGATAAACAGCCAAAATCAATCAGTTTTTCTTGTAACATATTTTATTCATCACTTGGCTCTGCAAGCTTTAAAGACAGGCTTCTCAAAAACTCGGTATAATTCAGAATGCTTCTTCATAGACAACATGATGAACTTTTATAGAACAACAAAACTGCAGGTCTTATCCCATTTTTAGGGAGAAATTCACGAAAGTGGAAACTGTATCTGATGGCTAATTCTCCCTCTATTTTGGACAATACAATATGTTATAAATTTTTCTCTGAGTATTTCACTTCTATAAATTAACCATTTGTATTGCCATAAATAGAGCTTGTGAAGAGAAATTCTGAATTTTCGAATTTCTGACATAGTTGAATTCTTTTAAAACCTGTTCAGAAATTGCATTATTTCTTGTAAAAAAAAAATAATAACTTGATTGAAACATTTTGTTTCTACTCAGTGAGACACTTAATGAAACACAATTTTTGTGAGAAATCTACTACCCATCTGATTCAGTGCTTAAGATATACATTCTTCTAAAATGGGATGCTTTGCAATGCAAATAATAATAATAATATAAAATTCACACAGACATGTGTATAAGGAACATTTATAACATATGATATGAATATAAAATTAACTCCCAAATTTAAAAATACACTGAAACAGTAAATAATTAAAAATAAATACATACTTATATCTAAAGACATCCAAAGTAGTATTCACCCTTATCAAAGGTTCTTGAAAAATCACCCAGTCATCGCTGTTATTAACTCTCCTATATTTCAAGAAAATGAGTATTCAGTACATAAAAAACATTCTAAAAGTTTCGTTTTCTAAAGCAACCAATTTATATGAATATTCATTTATTATCAATTTATATATATTTAACTAATGACCACCCAAGGTAGGAGTCTTCAGTTAAAATTTACATTTAAACATTATCACAAGAACAAATGATTCGGTGGTAGATCGAGGGGTAATGGGATGAGTGGCTATAGGGCTTCAGTCCCCCCCCCCCCAATCTCAAATCCAGGCAGCAATTACGACATAAAGTCGCTTGAGTCAGAAGTATGGGTCTAAATGGGGGCGGGCCCCCTTACATTTTGTTTCTTCACCGACTCTGACAATTGTCTTTCTGTATTTTCCACAGTATTTACCCGCTTGCCCATGATAATCAGGGAACAATCATATTACATTAAATTTTTCAGTAATATTTGACTTATTTATTAAGATATACTTTTCAGTAAATTGACTATTTATTAAGATTATTTTCAGAAATTGTACATGAATGCATTTAAAATTATTTCAGATTTTAAATGCAAAAATAATGTGTAAC
>JAWZYV010005208.1:0-11507 GCA_038373885.1 Cheiracanthium punctorium
TCAATGTCAGAAACGGACCAGCACACAGTATATTGCGCCCTTGACTACGTAAAGCATACCTCGCCCTCCTCCCCAAGTCACCAAATTTGACGCGATGTAATTTCTTTTTTTTTTGGGGGGGGGGGATATTTGAAAGACCAGGTATATCGTCACAATCCACAAACTGTAAATGAACTGGAATTCTACATATGTGCTGCTTGTCAGAACATTCCAACTGAAATGTATGCACGTGCATTTGTGAATTTATCCTCCGACTGTGTCACGTTGTTCCTGCAAGCGGTGGGTTTTTTTTAAAACATCGTTTTATTGTTTTTCCTAGGCAGTTGCGCCATCTGTTGATGAACTTGTCTCGTTTTACACTGCATCGTCGTTCCAGAGAAAAGTTCCCTGCTCCCGCGAGTTTTCAGTTAAATAGCCCTGTTTCTGCAGTTCACCACTAGAGGGCTAACCCTAGTAGCAATAACCCATCGGTAGATGAGAGGCGGGTGAGTTAAATCCGAGGTGAAGGAGCAATGGCCGATCACGGCTTTTCATCCAAAAAAGGGAAAATTTCATCGGCAACTGGTACAAATGTCCGCTCGGGGGGCCATAAAGCCGATCATCGATTCCCGATGACTCCGATGAAATAACGAAAAAAAACCGATAAACTGTTTAAAATATATTTGTTAATAAAAAATAAACGACTGGCGGGGATAATACCGTAAGCGGGTGACCATCGCCAAGCAAGATGCGTCGCCAACTTGGGACTTCGTAAACAGAACGGTAAACATAGCAATTGTTTTGGAATTCTCTAGCAACCTGGTGGAGAAGTTGAGTTGTTGTATCTTGCTGTGTAGAAAGGAAATTCTGATTGGTTGATTTTTTTTAACCGTAACCGAATGTATTTTGAGGAATTATTTGATTGGTTTAAGGAATGTAACTTTTAACCGGGAACTGAAGTTTCGGTTTTGACTTACTGCGTCATTTTTATTAGTTTTGCTGTCGTATTTGTGTAGTTGTTTCGGGGCGTTGTTTATTTATTCTTTGTAAAGTGAAATTCGACAAAAAGTTTCAAAATGTTTGTTGGGATATGTGAAGAATATATATATAGCGTGTGTTGATCCACAGTTAATATTCTGTAGAGTTTATAGTCTCAATTTTATATTCGAACGGAGAATTGAAATGTACAGGCGGTTGCCGTGCCCCCCGCCAATATTGCACCTGCTTGGAACAAGATGAATTTTCACAGCCCGCTAATTTTGCACCTGCTTGTAACAAGCAGGTGATTTTTGAGAGGGAAAGGAAAATGTAGAGGTTGAGAACGGGGACTGAGAGAGAGAGAGGAGCTGAGCGGACGCGTCTAGGACGCATTACGTTGATTGTAATTTTCGAAAAGATTCCGGGAATCGACCACCGATTCGCCGAGACCAATTTTTTTGGGCAGAGACATCCTGTCTCGTAAATCCACCTGGACAGTGGCTCCGGACTTTTCCGGACAGTTTCTTCGAGCAGTGACATCTTCACGCTGGACAATTCCATCCTGTCTCGTGGATCGACCTGGACAGTGGCTCCGGACAGTTTCTTCGAGCAGTGACATCTTCACGCGGGACAATTCGATCTTCTATATTTCGAACCTGCACGGTTTATGTAGCCAAGAGAATATGTATGAGTGTTCTAATTAAATTCGTTATCGTTACACTTTTGAGTCTTTCTCAACATTAGAATTTCTGCACACTCCCAAAACGCTACAGAAGAAGAAATAAATTGGTGGCAGCGGTTTTGGATCGAAAGAGTGAAGAAAAATATACCCTGCCCGAAGACAAAATAGTGTGACTTTCGTTCTGAAGTGTATCCACGGACAAAAAAATAATTATTGTTATTATTATTGTGCCCTCATGAACAGTGATTTCGCCAGAAAAGAACTGTGTTACTTTAGTACTAAAGAAAGAGATTATCCACGTTAAACATCCGGAATATTGTGCCCTCTTGGACAGTGAATTCGCCAACTGCGTGTTACTGGTGCTGAAAGAAGACCTCTAGCCGTTCGGATAGTATAGACATATCAACATCGGTGTTTAGTACCAAATGACGTAGTGGATTGGAGAATACTAAATGATTTCGGCAGAAAAATCTGGTAAGCTTGAATTTTTATTTCTATTGCAATGACGCTATACTTTTGAAGGGAATTTATAATTTTTAAAACTAAGTTGTGAAATTTCGGTTTCAATTCTAAAACTGAAAGTAACTAAACAAATCCAAAATTTAAAAATCCTGCAAAATATATTACTTATTGTTGGTAAAAGGTTTCCATAGTAAACTGAAAGATGCAAGAGAAAGCAGTTTTATGTTTTTCCACGTGTTTTTGAACTGGTATACAAATATTTGTTAGAGTAGTATATATTCAAATTTTGGGGGTAAACTATACTGTGTTTTTTGTGTATGAAAAGTATTTTTAATTTGAGTATTGTATATTTTGCATGTGTGTAACTAGAAAAAAAAAGAGCTAGTATAAGTTTCAATTTTATTTGTTAGTAGAATTTTCAGTCTATTTACAACGGTGCTAATAAGGCATTTGATATGCCCAAGATGTCAGAATTAAAACAGTTTAGAAAGGCAGACCTAATTTCTCTGGCAGAAGAGTTAGAGGTAGAACTCGGTGCATCAGACAAAGTAGCTACAATAATAGCAAAAATAGAAGGGTCCCCAGACTATGATATTGAACTAGCTATTTCACAAATTAAATTGATTCAGGGGGATAGATTAAAAAGGGAGAAGGAACAGGAGAGAGAACGTGAGCGACAGCACGAAATTGAGAAAATGAAACTTTCACAACAAAGTGAAACTATTAGTTTAGCCTCGAGTAGAGAAGAGATGACGCGTCCGGTCTGTTTGAAGTCAGTAATGCAGCCGTTCGACCCAGAAAAATCGGATATCTCATTATTTTTGACTTTATTTCAAAAACAAGCAAAAAAATATAAATTAAATGAAGAGGAATGGGTATCCCAGCTATTAGGTCTTTTGCCAGGTAGGCTAGCAGAAGCTGTAATGAAAGAACCAGAAGATAAAATTGAGGATTTCGAATATGTAAAAGAAAAACTTCTCGAGAGATTTAGAGTAAACGCAGAAACATATAGAACCAAATTCACACAGTGTCAGAGGCCACCATCGGGTTTGTGGAAAGACCTAATTTTTGAATTGCGCTCCTACTTGAGTGGGTGGTTAAATGGGTTGAATATAAAAGACTTCGAAAGTCTGAAAAAATCTAATGATCACTGATCAATTGAAGCGAAGGGCAACCCCGGAGATGCGAGAAAAATTCTTAGATTCTTGGAGTGAATTCGTAAATCCCGAAGAATTAGCAAAAAAATTTGACGATTATGAAAGCGTCAGAAAGCCCCTTAAAAAGTTCTCAGTAAGTAGAGGCGCGGATGAAAAAAAATCGGAACGGCATCAAATCCCCGAGAATGGTCGAGAAAGAAAACTTCCAGATAAGAAATCGTTTAATTGGCGAGATAAGTCCACGGCGGACCAAAGAGAGAGAACATTCGAGAGAAGGAAAGCGCCTGCATGTTTTGAATGTGGGTCTACCGCTCATTTGCGCCCAACTTGTCCCCGGTTGAAAAAGACTGAAACGCATCCCATAAATAATATAGAAATTGCTGAGGGCTTCGGACCTTCATTTGAGCCATATTTATCTACCGCGATAGTAAATGATCAGGAAATAGTGATTCTGCGAGATTCCGGGAGTAGCATAGATCTTGCACCCCGAGATTTAATTGATCCTAAGCATCTAAACGGAGAAACAATTTGGGTTAAGCAGCCCCTAGAAAATACATTTAGGTGTTTGCCCTTGGCAAATATTGAGATCAAAATTCCCGAGATCGGAGTCATTAAAACAAAGGCAGCGATTGTTGATAAGTCAGTAGAAATGAAACATTACTTACTAGGTAACGAGACACAGAGCTTGATAGACCTGAGAAAAACGCAACCAGAACAAATAAATGCTGTTGTGACGCGAAGCAAATGTCGGGAAACGGAAAATAGTAAGAAATCGGAGATTATCGAGGAAAAACCAGAGATTAGCGCGGAAATCCCTGACATAGGTGACTGTGATCTACCCGAGTTTTCTAAAGAAAGTCCGGAAAGTTTAGTTCAGATCACAGCACAGGAATTGAAGAGTGAACAAAGTAGTGACCCTTCCCTTGCAGGACTATGGGAAAAGGCGAGACAAGAAAATAATCGAGAATATTGCGTGAAAAAATGATACACTGTTTCGGTTAGCGACCGATCATAGGGGAGAGAAGAAGAAGCAGGTCATTGTTCCTACTAAATTTAGGCAAGATATTTTGACGTTATGCCACGAAGGCATTTCAGCTCATTTAGGCGCTACGAAAACTAAAGATAAGTTGTTGCGACATTATTTTTGGCCAAATATCGTAAAAGAAGCGGAAAATTTTGTTAAGACCTGTGACCCATGTCAAAAATTTAGTAAAGGTGGTGAGGCCAAGAAGGCTCCCTTAAAACTGGTCCCTATTATTTCAGAAGTCTTTTCGAGAATAAATTGTGATATAGTAGGCCCCCTAATTGAATCTGATAATCATAACAAGTATCTTTTGACCAGTTTATGCCTGGCATCGAGATGGCCAGACGCGATACCTTTAGCTGATACTAAATCAGAATCGGTTATAGACGGATTGATGCTTGTTTTCAGCCGTCTAGGTTTTCCTAAAGAAGTTCAGTGCGAACTCGGAACATGCTTCACGAGTGCTCTCACTTCCGCGTTTTTTCGAGAAATTTGGGATAAAGGTAGTTCACTCTAGTGTTCATAGGCCACAGAGCAACGCTATTGAGAGATGGCATCGATCTGTTAAAAGATTGTTGAAGGTTTTATGTCTCGAAAATGGAAGTAGTTGGGAAAAAAATCTACCCTGCGCTTTGTTGGCCCTACGCACAGTAACGCACGAATCGACGGGATTCTCTCCCGCAGAGCTAGTGCACGGAAGAAACTTGCGGACTCCCGAAGTCTTACTGTTTGAAAAGTGGACATGCCCAGAGGAAGAAAACACTTTCGTTACTGAGCATATTTTTACATTAATAAATAGATTAAAAAGATGTCAGGAGTTGGCTGTAGAAAGGATGGAAATTACTAGGGATAAGAGGAAATTTTGGTATGATAGGGACACGGTAGAGAGAAATTTTAAACCTGGCGATGAAGTTCTAGTTATGGCTACTTCAAAGCCACACAAACTATCAGTAGACTGGATTGGGCCAGGTGTGATAGAGAGCAAACTATCAGAAACAAACTATATAGTGAAAGTGCCTGGAAGAAGAGAAAGCTCTCAAATCTATCACGTCAATTTACTGAAACCATATCACAGGCGTGTAGAGTTTGTAAATTTGTTAATGTCGGATCAGGAATCTTTAGAGGCGGATTTAGAAATCTCTTACCCGAATGCCACTCCAGATGTATTTGATTTCTCAGAAATCGTAAGCGAAAGTGGGCTCGCAGAGAAATGTACGCCCGCTCAGATTGAGGTGCTAGGCAATTTACTTAATAAACACAGGAAATTATTTTCGAATAATCCAGGCCGGACGGATCTGATCGAACATGATATACAGTTAATTACAGAGCAACCGTTTTGGATTAAACCTTACCGAACCTCCCCAAGACAAACGGAAATACTTAAGCATGAAATAAAACGTATGCTAGAGCTTAAGATAATAGAAGTTGCGGAGTCTGATTTTGTTTCCCCCCTCTTATTAGTAGAAGTGCCGGGAAAGGACCCTAGACCTTGTATAGATTATCGAAAGCTTAACTCCTTGACCCGCACAGAATACTTTCCCTTACCCAATATTGAGGAAAGGGTCGAATTAGTGGCAGCCGCAAAATTTATAACCGTCATCGATCTGACCAAGGGATATTGGCAGATCCCTTTGACCCCCAGAGCTCAAAGATATGCAACATTTGCAACCACTTTCGGAACCTTTAAACACCTGGTCAACCCTTTCGGTTTAGTAAATGCTCCTTATCAATTCAGTAAATTTATGTCAATGCTTTTAGCGGGATGCGAACAATTTTGCGTACCGTATTTGGATGACATAGCAATATTTTCCAGCACCTGGGAAGACCACCAGCACATAGATGTGATTCTAGAGAAATTAGCAGAGGCTAAATTAAAAATTAAACCCGCGAAGTGTAAGTTCACACAAGATTGTGTGAAGTATTTAGGTCACATGGTAGGCGGAGGTCGGAGAACCCCTGCGGAGGCAAAGGTAAAGGCCGTACTCGATTTTCCTACCCCTACTACCAAAACAGAGATTAGAAAAATCTTAGGGTTCATTGGATATTATTCCCATTATCTGCCGAATTACGCAGTTATAGTAGAACCACTCACTCGCGCTTTA
The DNA here is from genome assembly GCA_038373885.1 of Cheiracanthium punctorium. Lineage (NCBI taxonomy): Eukaryota > Metazoa > Arthropoda > Arachnida > Araneae > Cheiracanthiidae > Cheiracanthium > Cheiracanthium punctorium. Next base: position 6,385 of record JAWZYV010005208.1, read on the forward strand.
AAGGGAAAAACGCGAAAAGAAAAGATAGACTGGACGCCTGAAATGGAAGAAGCTTTCCAAGCGGTTAAAAAGAAACTAACAGAAAGTCCTGTTCTGTATGCCCCTGACTACAAGCAGGAATTCATTCTCCAAACTGATGCATCGGATAAAGGAGTGGGTGTGATTCTTGCGCAGCGCAAGAATGGCGAAGAACATCCCATTTTATATTCTACAATGGCAACCCTGACCATACTGATTCCGAGATATGCGCGCTACCCCTAGCCCAGGTAGCACAGAGATATTGCCCAATATCAAAATTACAATATTGGGCAATATTAAATGGACCCCCCTAAATGATATTCCTGAATATTATTTTTTGACATTCAGAGATATCAGTTTCCAACATTTCTGAATATTTTTTTTTTCAGATATCCAGGAATATCTTTTTCTGATATTCGTAAATAGTATTTTTTGACATTGAGCAATATTGGTTTTTTTAAGTCGAAAATTCACGGGTCCAGGAAAAAATTACGGGGCGACTGAAAAAGAATGTGCCGCCGTTATTTTCGGCATAAAAAAGCTAAGACCATATCTGGACGGTCAAAAATTCAAAATTGAAACCGACCATCATCCCCTAGTATGGTTAAAGACTAACTCGGGCAAAAATCAAAGGTTAATGAGGTGGGCGTTAGCACTTCACCTCATTAACAACCGTACAATTACACCACGGAGCATAAACCGGGGAAAAGTATAAAACATGCTGATTGCCTAAGTAGGATTTTTAAAAAAAAAGAAAAAATGTAAATATTTCTTTGTATAAATTTTTATTATTATTACTCATAAATATGTGGTTAATTTTTCATATGCTATTATTTTAGTGTTTAAATGCAGGTAATAAATTTCAAATCTGTAAAAATACTCTAGCAAATTCCAGTAGGAATTAATTCTTGCTACCAGTGTTATATAGTGTTTCCAATTTTTCTTCTCCAAACCTCCGGAAAAATTGTTTTGAGGGGAGGGTGCTGTAGAGTTTATAGTCTCAGTTTTATATTCGAACGGAGAATTGAAATGTACAGGCGCCAATATTGCACCTGCTTCGAACAAGATGGATTTTCACAGCCCGCTAATTTTGCACCTGCTTGTAACAAGCAGGTGATTTTTGAGAGGGAAAGGAAAATGTAGAGGTTGAGAACGGGGCAGCGTTGCCAGGTTTGGCTAATATTAGCCAATTTGGCTATTTTTGATCACGCTTGGCTAGAAAATTTATAAGGAAATTAGCCAACCCGGTTTTGGCTAATTTTTGGCTATTTTTATCGAGGTTGCAAGCCATTGGCTAATATTATCTACTTTGGTTATTTTTTTTAGCATTTTGGACTCGATAAGTTTTTGGCAGAAATTTTCAATTCAAACTTTTCAGCCTTAGCAGGAAAGAAAATCAGTTAGCACAACCAACTCCAACACTGACACTGAGAGAAAGGCAGTGGCATAGCGTAGGTTTTTTCCCGCTCGAGGTAGATGCCAAATATGCCTCTTTAGAATAGCCGAGAATTTCTCGGGCCATACGTATTTATTCAGGTTGTCTACCAAATTTCTGGAAGATAATTTCCTGACTTTTGGGAGGTCCCAGGAATAATAGGAAAAAAAATCCAAGAAAAAAATTCCAGACCAATGCAATTTACTTTGGGAAATTGCACAATGCCCCTCTCTTGTCTTTATATTTGCATATTTTGTACAACTTCTTGAAATCAATTTTAACTGAGCTATACAGGATTAAGCTTTCATCAATTGAGAAACAGAAGCAGTCGCACTTTCTGATAGAATTAACTAACTGTTCTTGAAAATACGGTCCTAAGCTATAAGTTACCAAGTAAGCTAATCTGTCTTTTACTCTTCCCTCACGATGGATGAGCCTCCATTTTCCCATCCTTATACAAACACATCGCTTGATGCTTTCGCGGTCCCAAAAATGCGTTGCAGTTGCTTCCGGTTTCAGTCTGACAATTAGTGAGAAAGGGTAAAAAAAAAAAAAAATTGATTCTTTTGGTAAATTTTCCGGACCCATTATCCAATTTCCCGTTTTTTTTCCAGACTTTCCGGACCCATTTTCCAATTTCCCCGCTTTTTCCAGACTTTCCGGAGCGGTAGACACCCTGTTATTGTATTGTATGAGAGATTCTTGAGTAATTAATAGGTACCTGTTTTGCTCGTTTGCCTTACCGCATGACCGATTTTGTTTTTATTTGAGGGTTGAGCATGTGCGGAATTCAAGAGCAGAAAATATAAGTTTCTCTTTAAATTTTTAAACAATTGTTTTAAATCAATAGATTTTGAGAGAAAGTCGCCTCTCCCCTCCTCTTATGTAAAAAAAAAAAACTCATCATACTCTATTCTAATTTCATATTCAGCAAAGCTTTATTAAAAATCCGAAAGATGGCGCTGCAATCGCTGGTTTGGCTATTTGTGGCTAATTTTCAGAAACCGTTTGGCTATTTTCGTAGATTTTGATCTGGCAACCCTGGAACGGGGACTGAGAGAGAGAGAGGAGCTGAGCGGACGCGTCTAGGACGCACTACGTTGATTGTAATTTTCGAAAAGATTCCGGGAATCGACCACCGATTCGCCGAAACCAATTTTTGGGGCAGAGACATCCCGTCTCGTAGATCAACCTGGACAGTGGCTCCGGACTTTTCCGGACAGTTTCTTCGAGCAGTGACATCTTCACGCTGGACAATTCCATCCTGTCACGTGGATCGACCTGGACAGTGGCTCCGGACAGTTTCTTCGAGCAGTGACATCTTCACGCGGGACAATTCGATCTTCTATATTTCGAACCTGCACGGTTTATGTAGCCAAGAGAATATGTATGAGTGTTCTAATTAAATTCGTTATCGTTACACTTTTGAGTCTTTCTCAACATTAAAATTTCTGCACACTCCCAAAACGCTACAATGCATATTTGAATGTACGAGGTGGATTCATTTTGGAATAATGTTAGGTTGTTTATGAATAAAATTTGAGGTATGTGGTTCTTTTATTTATTTAAATGTTTATTCCTTGCTTTACGGTACACGTGTGTACAGTTGAGTATATTTATGATCTTATGTTTCATATTTATGTAAGGTTTTTAGTATGTTGTGTTATTTTTTGTGAATTGGGATGAAAAAGTAAAATTTTTAAGGTTTTAAGAGGGATGGTTAATTTTAATTGTTATATGGTTTTGCCTCTGATTTGCAGAATTCTTGTACAATTTTTAGGTTTAATTTGAATTAATATGCAATGGTTTTTGAGTTGTTTGTGATCAGTTTTCATTCGATTCTGATTAATAGTGTAAATTTTGTGTGTTTTGAAGGTATTAAATTGCAAAAATCACTGGGGGGGGGGTAAGGAGGTAGCCGGTTTATTATATTGGTTTTCTGTTATTTTATAAAGAGTGTTTTTAGCATTTTGTTAAAATATTTGCAGTATATTTATCTTGAAATCAAACGAAGTATTCAATTTAAATATGTTTCAATATATAAGTATTTTTTAGTTGTTTGTGCGGGATTGTGTGTGGTGGGGGAGGGAGGGGGGAAGTAGTCGGTTTATTTGAGTGTTTGTCTATTAATTTTAAACTGCGATTTTAACGTTTTAAGGAAAATTTTGTTGTATAATTATGTGCAGAAACATATTTTGCATAATTTGAAGGTTACGGCTTATTTATTTTTTAACGTACCTATAGTCCAGAGCTAGTGCTTTGTTTATGTGAATTTTGTTCATAATTGCATTTGAAATATGTCTAAAAATGTTTTTATGTGTTTAGATAAGTGTATTGTAGTTTTGGGTTAATTTTGTTACTTATGTGTCAACGTATGTTTATGTTTTAATTGGCGCGAAAAAAAAGTCGCCAAGGTTGGATGTTGGCGACAAAAAAAATTCGCCAACTCAACCGACACCCGCTTACGGTATTATTCCCCGACTGGCAGCAAAATTTTCAAAAAATGTCCGTTCTGTTTATTATGTTTTCGTTTTTTGTATGCTAGATTTCCGTTTTTCTGAAAAAAAAAAAAAAAAATCTTCCTCCCACGGGTTCGAACCCTGACCATACTGATTCCGAGATATGCGCGCTACCCCTAGCCCAGGTAGCACAGAGATATTGCCCAATATCAAAATTACAATATTGGGCAATATTAAATGGACCCCCCCTAAATGATATTCCTGAATATTATTTTTTGACATTCAGAGATATCAGTTTCCAACATTTCTGAATATTTTTTTTCAGATATCCAGGAATATCTTTTTCTGATATTCGTAAATATTATTTTTTCACATTGAGCAATATTGTTTTCCAGCATTTCTGAATATTGTTTTCAGATATCCAGGAATATCTTTTTCTGATATTCCTAAATATTATTTTTTGACATTGAGCAATATTGGTTTCCAACATTTCTGAATATTATTTTCATGTTTCTCCCATCAGGGAAAATATTAATTGTAAAAGAAATTGAGGGGGGGGGGGGGGGGAACTTTAATTAATATTTCACATGTAGACATTTTTTTTTTTTGGTTTGAAATTATAACTCAAAAGAGAATTTTTTAGTGCTTTAAAATGAAATGAAAATTTTTCTGTAGTTAACTACAGAAAATTTTCATTTCATTTTAAAGCACTAAAAAATTCTCTTTTGAGTTATAATTTCAAATAAAAAAAATGTCTACATGTGTAATATCAATTAGTCAAGTCCCCCCCCCCCCAATTTCTTTTACAATCAATATTTTCCCTCACAAGTAGGAGTCCAAACATACAATATCGACCTGATGGCTGATGCTTTAATAGGTTAGCTGTAACATGTCTTTTTTTTTAAATGACTGGGAAAAAAAATTTTGTACATGAGTTTTCATTTGATGGTGCTAAAAGATCATTCTTCACACAGATTCTGACTCACCTTTTGGAGAACGTAAAGGCCTTTAATACTGAAATTGTGCAGCAATTTATATTGTAGAGTACAATTAAAAGCTTGAACAAATATAGTTGAAACTTTTCCTATAGAAAGCTATTTTATAATCACCTATAGAATATAAAATTTACTTTAGATTTTATAGTAGCCACTACTCATAAAATCCACAAAGACAATATACTTTTAATTAATACAGCTCTGCTAGAACAACCT
>JAWZYV010005209.1:0-10606 GCA_038373885.1 Cheiracanthium punctorium
ATTTATTTAATAGTCTTTTGTAACATATTAATAAGATACACAGAAAAAAATAGGAACACAAGGGACATATTTAGTTCTAAATCTTAAACTAGGAAAAACAATTTTGCCTCTCGTCAATACTTTTAAAATCATTGGCTAATACAGTTCAAACAGATGTTTAGAGGACAATATTTTACATCATATGATTTTCTGTGCCATATTCAGCTTTATGATAACATACCTAAATATTGATAGTCTCCAATCATTAAATTGACCTGGGAATCCAATGTACAGATAGTAATTCAGTAAATTTTCATATCTAGAGTAAATAAGTCTGACAAAACATCAATTAAAAATGTACGAAAAAAATTAATTTCAATTTTTAAGTACTTTTACGAAACATCCAATTTTTTTTTCTAAAAACAATAGTAAATGGATCCAATTTCTAAACCTTTGACAGACGGATCGATTGAACAAGAAAATCAAATAGAATGCTGCTAAAGTATTTTTTTCCTTGTAGACACACGTGGTTACATAATGATTTTATTCATTCAATTTGGATAGTGACCTAAATCCTTTCTAAGTATTACGAAATATATAATTTTGTGTCCAAACAATAGTAAATGGAGCAAAATTATGAAACAGCAAAAGAAATTGAGATTAAACGTTAGGCCATTTCATTTTATTCCTCGGGCTGAATAATTTTGCATTGATTTGAACATTTTGGGTAAATCCCAGAGGAAACATGAAATGATTAAGCAATGACCATTTTAATGATTTGCTTTGTTTGGCAATAACTTATAGGGTGAAGAATTTTTTCTATAGCTAAGGAGAAATACTTCTTTCATAAAACACTTGTGTGTGTTCAAATGTTTTTCCTTAGAAATTTTATTATTTATTATCATATCCTCTTACATTTACGACAGTCACGAAGGTTGAAGAAATAAAGGTTCTTTTTGAAATAAAAAATATACGTAACGTTGAATGCATTGAATGAAACATATTTCTATTTTTCTTTGCTTTCCGAACATGTACCATGTAAGGAAAGTATTGTAATCATGAAAAAATTCGACTTCGAGATTTTGGTGTATTGACACGTTTTGAGGTCTTCTGAATTCATTTATGCTACTTTTACGAGATGTATGTGTGCATGTGTGTGTGTGTGTGTGTGTGTGTGTGTGCACGTGTGTTTGTGTGTATGTGAGTGAACACGATAGCTCCTAAACGGGGCATTCGATTGAGCTGAAATCGGATATATATGTCATAAACCACCGTCGCAAGACCGGTATTGATTTTGGTGTGTATAGGAATTATAGGTTTTCTACAGGGCTACGACAAAGATTTCTTTTACATTATGGCCTATGGGGGGAAATTCTTGAAAGTGCGCTAGCGTTTAAACGATACATTCGATTGAGCTCAAATTGGGTATATATGTTTTAAACCATCATTATAAGACCGGTATTGATTTTGATCTGTACCAGACTTATAGTTTTTCTACAGGGCTACGGCAAAGATTTCTTTTACATTATGGCCTATGGGGGGAAATTCTTGAAAGTGCGCTAGCGTTTTAACGATACATTCGATTGAGCTCAAATTGCGTATATATGCTATAAATCACCATCATAATACCGGTATTAATTAAGTGTGTATAGGACTTATAGTATTTCTACAGGGCTACGACAAATATTTCTTTTACATTATGGCCTATGGGGAAAAATTCTTGAAAGTGCGCTAGTGTTTAAACGATCCATTCGATTGAGCTCAAATTAGGTATATATGTTATAAACCACCGTCATATGGCCGGTATTGATTTTGGTGTGTATAGGACTTATAGTTTTTTAACAGGGCTGCGACAAAGATTTCTTTTCCATTATGGCCTATGGGGAGGAATTCTTGAAAGTGCGCAAGCGTTTAAACGGCGCATTCGATTGAGCTTCAATTTGGTATATATATTTGAATTATTCATCGATTAAAATTTATTTAAATGATTGCTCATGATCTTAATCGTAAGTGTTCGAAAAGTCGAGTGGAGTCACTCCAGATTTTTTAAGTTGGTGAGACTAGGCGGGTAAGCTGGTTAAAGTAGGAATCAAATGAAGTGGCTGGTGGTTGCAAACATCCAAGCTGTTCTGGAATAATTTCTCATTAAGGTGAAGTATTTTTAAGTCGGTTTCGTTGTTTATAAAAATCATACTTGTTTGCACTTGTAGACCGTAGTGGCCGCTAAAGTTCAGTTGCCAAGCAACTAAGATATTGGTGATAAAATCTTAGGAAAACGTTTGTTTCCCTATAAGCGTTTCCAGTCCCAAAAGTGTAGTTGTGATCTTGACATGATTCTTATGTCTCCTAGCAAGATCAGTGGCGACTCTCCATTATTTTCGGGTTGCCATAATGACAAAAGTCCCATCTTTCAAAATTGGCCGAAATTCAAAAATCGCCTAAGTGGCAAATACAAAAGAGTTCCCTTAAGTTTTTCAGAAAATGATAAAGATATACCTTGTACAATCCGCTCTCCTTGGTCAAAATTCCCCGATCTATACCATTTTTCGATGCCAGTTTGATCTCCGAAGCGTGTACTGACACATCAAGCTTCTTAGAGTCAGTCATGTATTTCTTCAAGTCTACGTAGGAAACACCTTTACTTCCTTGACACTGACGAATGCCATTCTGGACTCTTCTGGAAACAGAAATGTTCTTTACAGTTTTGGAGTTATCCTGAGCATGTACCGGTTCTTTGGATTTCATGTTTAAATGATTGATCCCAAATTACTTAAGTCCAATTAGGTGAAAATTATGATTATTTAAAATGGAATTATATTGGTTTGATGCTTCTAGTCGAAATGCAATATTTCTCGTGCAATTTTGGAATAACGAATTTTGAAAAATGTTTGAAAAATGTTTAGATCTCTAGTCAACAACCTGCGAAATAAGGAATCAGTGGATTGCCCCACTTATTTATTTATGTGGTATTATTGTACCAGAATACTATAACCTGTCATTCACAGCACATCATTATCATTCACAAATGAAAATGAAGTCATTTTTATGTTATGGGTTTAAAAGTGTATTAGAAATTCAATTAGGTTAACAGTTTTGGAAAAAAATACGGTACTTACGTATTAACGCCACCGCAGCTACAGATTTGGCGGTGTTTAAGTGCCGCCAATCTACACCTAAAATTTTTGCGACAAATCATAAAATAACATTTTATTTGTGATTACTAATCATTAAAACGGGTTTGAGTATTTTTCTTTGAGAGACTGACTCAATTTCGCCGGTCTGTGGCTTTCCGATGATCCTACAAGCGCAACTTCTGCTGCGGTGGTGTTAATACCTAAGTACCAAAAATACTTTACGGGAAGAATAATTTCCGTATGAAACCATGGATTGATATTTAAGCAGAGGCATCATGTATAGAGCTTTCAAAACGGTTCGGTAATACGAATGGATGCCATCGATATGGGTAAACAATTGTACAGGCTGCTCTACTGGCCACAACACAGAAAAAGCGCAGCCGTCACCAGCGCTCGATTTAATAACCAGCAATAGCTGTTGGAAAAATCCCCAATTTCAAAGAACTTATATGGCACGCGACTGGCTATTCGTTCGGCTGCTGTTTTGTTGGTTGTTAAATCGAGCGATGGCTACGTCTCTGCTATTTCAGGATTGTGCAGCCCATCCTATAGAGGGTTCTTTAAATAGTGGATCGCAGACCCCTGAGGGTCCTCGTAGCCATCATCGGACGCCTGCGGAGTGGTTACAAGAAGCTCAAGACGACGATGAAAAGCCAAGAAGCGTGGAACAATAATAATCTATATAAATAAAAATGTAAATGTCCGTTTGTTTGAAATCTCAAATCTCCGAAAGTTCTTCACAGATTGTTTTGCAATTTTGACAGAATGCTGCATTCGAATATGGGCATGTTATGGGTCTTATGATTCTAACGGATATGCTTTTTCAATTTAAGAGACTGCAATTACCAATTCGTTTAGCGTTTGTAATCACCATCAGCAGAAGCTCAGGGTCAGTCTTTAGAATTGTTACGCATTAGATCTACACACGGATTGCTTCTCACATAGACAATTATGTTGCGTGTTCTAGAATCGGCAAACCAGACAATCTCTATATCTGCACAAACAATGGAGCAACAAAAAATATTGTAAATCCACAAGCACTGTGAAATTAAACTTATTAAGAGATGCTCTCGTTCTCTTTTCCACATATCCAGACTGAGCCACAGCAGTACGTGGCTGGGTATAGCTAGTTATCTACTTATATAATGCGGTACCAAAATCGACGCTATTTCCACGCTACGAACGGCAACAGCTAGATGTAAACATGAGTGCAATAACAATAACGCATATGCAAAAATCCAAATGAACAGTTCAATGACGTCCAATGGAGCAAGCATATGTCACGCAGTAGCTAGATTACAAAATAACAATAATGGATGCACAGAAATGCAAGATCTTTAGGACTTTTTCACAGCTTTAAAATATCAAATTTACAATTCTTGGCGCATTCATCGTCCATCTAAAAAATGTCACCATGCATTGGGCTAAAGCACATTTTATGCATTTGCTGTTTCAACATCGGCTTTTATGATCACACCCGAAGTGTGTAGCAATCCTAACCTAAATAAATTGAATGGCAAATACTGTTAAAACACAGAAACATGATTTTCGTTGGAATGAGTCCAATCATTTGGCCAACACTGCACTGAGTATAAAGAAGAGTAGTTGGCGGCGAATCTGGCAGCCTTGGCGGCTAGTATAATATAATATAGAAATAGATCATAATGAATTATTTTGTATCAGAAAAGTACTTTAATTTTAAGCTTCAACTTAACCCATTTGTGCCTGGATATTTTTGCGACTTTCTTCGATTTTTACTGATAACAGAAATAATAGCTAAATTTCTGATGTCAACTTCTTGAACAAAGGATGATTTCTTTTAAAATCTTTATGCATAAAAATCGAAATATCAACATCCTACTGGGTCATGTTAAAATATTTTGTAGAGTTGAGGCTCAATACTCATGAATAAAGCCTAGGAAAAATAAATAACATTTTCGACTAATAGCGAAAATGCCGTCCCAAAAAAGGGACACTAGGCATAAATGGGTTAAGATATTTTCTAATATTCGTAGAACGCACCAAAAATTTTATATAGCTTTACTTTTTGAAGATACAACTGTGATGGCGTCCTTTAACCCATTAAACGCCGCTATGAGAATCAGATAGAAAATTTTAAATGTATATACATTTTTTACATACATTGCATGCCTCTATTATAAAACAGTTGAATTTTTTTTTTAACTCAAAGCATTTAGGAATTAATATAGCATGTTCCCGTAGTGGGAGCTTTGGCGTGTTATGGGGATAAATGTCTTTCTCCATTTTGGATACAGCGATTCCTTTTTTTACGCAGATGCTGCTCAAAACTGTATATATAAAGTAATTATTTTTGTTGTTGATACTATAATGTACGAAACAACCAGCCTGCGAAGTGCCAAACATTTCTTTATTGTTGAACGGTAGCAAAATCAATCTGGAAATGCTATGACTTATGACTTGGAGGGGAGGCCCAAAAAGGGTCAGGCGCCACGACCATGGGTCTATTGTATCATCCCCAAGCAATATGGAAAAGGCCCTACGAAAAGAGCCCAGTAGCAGATGCGAACATCAGCATAGACCTAACAGACATTTTGTGAAGCTCCCAGGGCTCAATGACATGGCGCCCAAGATGCTCAAACCTATAATCAGAGAAGTACTCACACTCACAGAGGATGTGTAGTTTCCTACTTAAGAAGACAACCCCGACAAGTGGGATCATCGACAACCTTCATTATGTTAAAATGCCTTTTAAGGCAACAGTGCCCAGTTAACAGGCCAATAGCCCTACCGAGACTGGACCTGTTGAGACACAGAAGTTCCTTGCATCTAACACCAGGAAAGGCAAGATTGATCTCTTTGGCCTGCCTCTGACCATTACACTTAAGCCAGCTGGAATACTAAAGCTTTCTCAAGTGGCTAAACACAGTATCCATGTAACACGGGCGCCGACTTGTAAAAATTATTGGGGGGGCTCGTATCCTTACGGAGGTGGACGGGGGGACACAAAATCCTTCTCTCCGTCAGTATAATAAAGGGGTTCAGAAATTTTAGACTTGAGATTTCAAAATGTGCTTTTTTAACATAACACTTTCATGAAAATAAAAGGAATTCCATTTAATAAATTTTTCAAAAATTTTTTGAACTCATTTTTTAAATTAAGTATTTGAACTCAAGATCTCGAATCAGTCTTCAGTACACATATGGAGAAAGCAAATCTCCCTTCTGAAAGAACAACTGAATTTAAATTAAGTTAATAACAGCAAAACAAGTAAAATCTTTTTCGAAATGTATTTAATGATAATTTCATAGGAAAGAAAATGCATGCAGTCAAATGTGGAAAACTGTTCTGCAAAACATTACTCCAGCTAATATTTCAAAATACCCTAGAAGTACAAATACTAAAATCCGGATTATTTTATTTACTTGCAAACATTCATCAGAGATAATTTTTACTAATAAAAAATAGTATTTTTTATTTTACTACATGATGAAATACCCATAAATTGAATCGACTTTAATTAAATGTCGCACTACTTTAAGGCAGAAAAACTGATCACATTTAAATTACATTTCTTTGACAACTTTTTACAGATTACATTTAAAATTATTTAAAAAAACATAAGCAAAGAAGTAATAAATACCTCCTTTCCATGTATTAAAACAAATCAAACAAATATACAAACCATCATACAAAGTCCTCTCTTCGACACATACATATTAAACGGATTTCCGTGATTTGAATTGTAAAAACAAAAACAAATAAATAAATAAAATATACTTTTAAATTCATTCTCATAGTATTTTCACAGCAGGAAAAAAATTAATTTTTCAATAATATCATCCTTGTTAACATTTAAAAATGATTTAACAAAGAAATCCAAGTGCGAGAATATATCAAAATTCAGAGTCTACACTATTTTAGGTCTTCATAAACATTTTAATACTGAAAATATTCATTTTACATTAAACTAAGAATACTCATATAATCTTTCAATAACATTAAAAATGAAAAGAAATGTTGAAATGTGGTGTTATGGCCAACTATCTGCGCGAGGGATCTAGGCCGGGGGGGGGGGGCTTCGTGTGGAACTTGGCATAGAAAACTCGACATATAAAATCTGCATTGCACTTTAAATCACACTTCTTTTTGGAAAACCATTCCAGATTACCTTAACAATTATGAAAACAAATTAAACCAGCACATAAGCAATTGGCAAATCAGAGACGCTCCTGGCAAAATGGACATATAGTAATCATTTTATAAACTAAAACCATAATGAATTATGCTATTTGAAACATATTTTGATGATATTTGTGCAACAATATATGAAAATTTATTTTTATTCAGTACGGAAAAAAGTTGTATAAAATATAATCGTGCTTTACATTTAAAAGTGGAATAACACAGTGGAATAATACAATGCCAAAAATATCACTCTGAATTACTGTAGATATTTACAGACAATTTTTAAAAATACTCAACATTTTCACTTTACATTAAAATAAGAATACTCAATAATATGAAAAATGGAAAAAAAATGAATGAAATCTAATTCGAAATCATAGTCTACGCCATATTATTTTTAAAACATATATAAAAACTCCACTGCACTCTAAATCACCCTTCTATTTGGAAAATTGTTCCAGATTACCTAAACAATTATCAAAACAAATTAAACTAGCACACTAGCAATTGGTAAGTCAGAGACGCTTTGGCTAAATGGATACATAGTATTCATTTTATAAACTAAAACCATAACGAATTATGTTATTTGAAATTTATTCTGATGATATTTGTGCAACAATATACGAAAATTAATTTTTATTCAGAACGGAAAAGAGTTGTATAAAATATGATTGTGATGACTAGGGTACGAAGGGTATTTTGTTTATAAGCCTTCTTATGATTACCATAGCCCGTTCGTGTAAACATAGTGCTAAAAGTTCTCCTTATTGAATTTGCAAAATATACATCCATCTAATGCAAGGTATCACTGAAATGTGCACATAAAAATTCAAGCTAAATAGTCAGCTTCAAACTTTCTAGCACATATTCATTCAAATTTCAATTAAGAAGTGTACAATGCCAAAAAGTGTTTCTTGTGTACGAAGTCAATAATGAATCAGAATTATTTTCTCAGTTACATATACATATTCTGTATAAATATTAACGCTAAAATAGCTTTAATAATGTTTAATTATATTTTTTTCCTTCTAAATTTTAACGCAGGCCTCTAAAATGGTAGGAGCCCACAGGTGAAAGCCTACTCAGCCTAATGGGTAATCCGGCCCTGTTTAGGTATAGTCCCTCTTTCCCCATGACAGCCCCCTCCTTCCTCCTCTATAATTTTTATGGTTTTGTAGCAGTTACGCTAGTTTGATATTCCATAAATAATAATTTACAAACATAGGTGCTCCATAGAGTGCTTTTACAGAAGAGGGAGGCTATTTGCAAGTGTGGGGTGGAGGTGGGGGTCGAATACGAGTATATGTATCACACGCCCAATTCACACATTTTTCTAAAACCATTTTTTGATTTTGATCGTTTTCTTTCATTGTGGGTTCGAGGCAACTACCCCATCCACCCTTACCTTAATCATGCTCGCTGTGACTCCCCTTTCATTTGCCCTCTATGTATGGATGAATATGGATGAATGCACATATTTACAAAACGGCTGCATATTTTTCTGCCAAGGAACAACGACTGAGCACATAGTCAGAATATTGTGTGCATACTTTAGTGTTGTTATAAAATAAAGTAAATTAGTCAGAGACTAATGGTTTTCTAAAGAGGAATTCTCTTTCAGCAACACAATATGATATGTATGCACATGATCAAGGCCTCTCTGAATTTTGGGCCTTGTCCAAGCTCGGCTTGGGCCCTCGTTTTTTTTTCTTCCTTCTTTCTTGGCGAGATGGTTAATCTAGGCCCAGGGGGGTCATGACCACTGTGACCCCCTCTGGAACCGCCACTGGCACCACATGCAGCCAAGAGTAGCAAAATAATAAACCGAACAGAAATCTTGCAATTATGAAGCGAAATTCGCCTAAAACAACGAGTCTTCTTAAAGATTTCATGGTTTTCAAATGTTCGTTTCTAAATTTTCGTATTTATGTGTAAACTAACAAAAATTTTTGAAAATCGTAGGGGGGCTGGGAGACAGCTAAGTAGTGCTCAGCCCGCGTAGCCCGCCCCGCCCCCCCCACCTCTGATTACGCCCTTGATGGGGGATAGAGTTTTATATGTAAAGAGAGAAGATAAGAGCAAGCAATTATAAAATATAATCCAGAAGTTGTGCTGCTCGAAGATTTTTATGAAATCATTTTTTATTTAGCTCTTAACTGTAGCTAAATCAGAAACGTTAAGCGTTCGATATTAGTAAAGTTTTGATAAAGCGTATAAAGAAATGAATACTGTCTATATCCGAAACTGTATTAAACATCAATTTTTCATCTATCTCACAAGGTTCTTCATGATTTAAAATCTTCAAACTTAAATTTGACTATCAATTTTCTGCCTTGAATTGTTTTTAAGTCACATTTAAACGGTTTATTTTCAGCATCGAAACTTAATACTGCTGGGAAATGGGAATGTCACAATCGTTTGCAGTTTTGCACAATGGGAAAATCTCCCTTATGGTCAGACGTCTACAGAAGAGTCTGTATCTCACAATAGAACAAAAGTGAAAGCTTTTGCTGTACTGATTTAAAAAAGAAAGATTACATTACATGAGAACGACCCTCCTAAAAAAAGCGCAGTCTTCTCCCTACTAGAAAGCAATTCCAACATCAATTGTGTCACGGTGTAAAATCTGAAGGGTTCTTGGGGGGGAAAACACCCGTTTCTTTTTGCCTAGCTATCTGATGGTCATTTGTTTGTGCTTGCGCTCTAGATAAAGAAGGTTGACATCAGTGCCTTACGGCATTACAGACGCCCAACGTAATTCCTGAATCCCTGTGAAAGAAAAAGCGGAGTGTGAGACAGAAGAAGCTAGCGATACATTCTCTATTTTTAGGATTCTTAAGTTTAACCGATTTGGAGGAAGAAATATGATTTGACACAAATAAGTTGGAGTGAAATTTTTGAAGGGGCTCAGCCCCCTGAATAAAAATATTGGAGGGACTGAAGCCCCTTCAAGCCCCATGAAGTCGGCGCCTATGCCCTGTAACATTTACTCGAGATACCGAGAACCGGCTCAGGTCCAACAAAAGAAGAGCCAGAGCCCAAGATGGCAAGAGAATCCGCCATCTCATTACCAGGAATGCCAGAATGACCAGGAACCCAATACAGAATAACTGGAAATGCTAACGAGTGGGAGGGCGCCAAAGCTCCCGCTGTGGGAACAAGAAATATAAGCGTTCATAACATTCCTTTATAGGAATCTATTCATGCAGGATTTTAAGAATGTTGTTCTTCAAGATGTTGGTTTTAAATATGCATTCTACTTGAAACATTTAAGTGACCATTTTTTTTTTATTTTATTTTTTTTTTTTAGTTTTATATAAGACAG
>JAWZYV010005210.1:0-35633 GCA_038373885.1 Cheiracanthium punctorium
ATATGATTTTAACTCCTTGTCTGGCGCAGCATTTCCTTTTTGGACCTTGTGCCAATAAACACCAACCAACCAACCAACCTAAACCTCAGTTAAACGGTGGATTCAATTTTCAGCCAAAACTCAACATACTTTTTAGGTTCAGTACTTTTATTTATTTAGCAATTGCATCCTGTGCTCTAATTTAACAAGAGCATAATAAATATATGGTATTTGAGAAAAAATAGTAATTATGCATTTTAGTTAATTAGTAGAGCACTAATAAATTAATTACCGCGTCGTATTAATATAATGATCCAGTTTTATTTTGTACTACAATGTACTGATCTATTAAATATAATTCCTTTATTTAAAAAATACACTTTGTGTCAATATTTTTATTAAATAATTAATTTAACACTCAGATTTTAGACAACCATTCTATATGCCACTATTTCTAATAAAAGCACTGTAATTAAGCCATAATTATTACATAAATTGTAATTATTTAACGTAAATAATTGGCACAAATTAATGTAATTATTTAGCTTATTGCTTTAATGCAGTGATCGGATTTTACTTAATAGATTGATCAAAATTTTAATTTATGAAAATAATTCCTGCATTCAATAATATTTTTGACATCGGTATTATTTAAGCGTTGAATGCTATTGGTTTATCGTAATTCATTAAACGCCATTCATACATTTATATTTTGTATCTCTTTATGCATTTGTCAATCTCATTAAATACCGGCGTATTTATAACCAGCGTAAGCATATTTTGCCCTGCTGACAAGTTGGAATCACTGTGCATGCCTGCTCATCTTGTGATAACTTCGTGTTCCCTACATCCAGAGACACTATGCAACTCAATAGGTGGCCCCTTTTCTCCAGTCTCCGCTAAAAGCGACCCAGTTCCCAGTTGCCTGACTGCGCATACGAGCTCATTCTGTAAGCCGAAAATTTTCACCCAGTTTAGACGCTAGTTTATAAACAAATTGTTATTTAAGTGAGGGGTCCAGGTGGTCCGGACCTCGCCAACCCCCGAAAGTTTGATTTTTGTTACTAAAATGTTAATGATTTATAACAAAAATCAAAGTCTTTTTGAGAGAAATTATGCCTTTTTTACCATTTGGACCCCCCCCTTTTAACGATGTGGACCCCCTCCAAAACGTTTTTCTGGATGCGTGCCCGTTCATAAAGTCCAGACTCTAATTAACTTCCAGATTAAGTAACGACGGATGATAAGCTTTCTTTCCGAAATACGTTAAAATGTCTACAAATAAATTCAATAAAGAGAAGGGGAAAAAGTAGTCATAATCACCTGTGGACGGAATGGGTTGATGATGAATTTAGTTCTTTGAACGCCCTACAAGCATCGGACCACATGAATACTTTGGAAGAAAATAGTATTTATAGAACCATAAACTATTATTTCAAAATTTTCTGGTGGTATCTGAAAGCCATTCACATGCTATAAGTGCGATACGAAATAGTTAAACAATATACGAAATTACAGAAAAAAAAACAGAGAGCAGACATATACTAAGAGAGCGCATCGCCTTTCGAAACCCCTTGGAAAAGGGAGAAAAAGATGAATCACGTGACACGGAAATGAAGAGAGGGGGCTGTACTTGCGCTATGACGAGTGGTCAGTGTAAACGACAGGCGAAATGGACTGTCAATATACGCATTAGATACCGTCTTCTATTACACTCGGCAAAATTAGATATCTAGTTGGCAAAACTAGTTAAAAAATTTTAACAAAAACTATAAGTCACTTTCTCTTTGTGGTGCACTTGGCAAAATGACGCAAATCCAATTGGCAAAAGTAAGAAGTTGATAAAAAAAATAAAGAAGTCGATAAAAACCGATATTTGACTTGGCAATGGATCGACATCTCCCTCCCCTAAGAAAAGTCTTAGCCATGGGTCTGCCTAAGGGTAAGATTCATTTTTTATAATACGTTTAGTTTAGTTGACGAAGGCGTCTACGTTTTTCAAACCAGACACTCCCACCCAGAAGGTGTCTACCTTGCATGGACAAAGCAACCTAGATCCTAGAATAACGCGCGAAATAAGTTTTATTATCCAACAAAAATCATTCTTAAGATATATAAAGTAACTAAAGCGGTCCATAAATAGCGTTGAAGAGACCTAAAATCAAAATTTCTGTAATACTAAATCTAGAAAAAACGATCGTAAGAAAAAAATCTATAGTCTCTTGTGTGAGATAAAATTCCTACGTTGGTTTCGTTTATTAAAAATTATTTATAATAGAATATGAATTAGGCTATGTATAAATATGAATTTCCATATTTCTGTCAAGTTGTGCGTTTTTCAAAAACTCAATTATTATTCGCAAATCTAAAATGGGAAATTTCTCTCTTGCTCGAATACTTTTTTTGGAGGGTGAACTTGAATCAGTTTTAAAAAATATATAAATTAACTCGAATGAATACTATTGCATACAGATGTTGAAACTGTTTAAAATTCATTTTTTGAGTAGTAAATTTGAGCTAATATTTAACATAGACGGTGAACATTTCTATTTCTGCAATAACTACAGAGGTGGAGGGATTGTGTGTGTGGGAGGATGTAACGCCCGCTTCCCGTGCAAATTCTTACGTTCCATTTCGCTGAAAATCGTCTGCCATTCACGCTTTGAAGCGCAAGCATTTTAACATCAATGAAGGACCCACTGGATAGACTGACCAACGCTGAAAAAGGGCAGCCCTTGTTTTGATCTGTTTAACTACACAATAACATGGCGGTCGATCGAATCGCCCATCTGTGCCGCAGAGCTAAGTTTTAGAAAGAAAAAAAAGTTACGATTCCTGACTCAAGCAGTAATAATGATAATGCTACTCCCCATAATAAAACTAGCATTACAGAAGGGAGATATTCTGAAGTTTTTGTAGCAGTTTATTTATAATATAAAGATATGCGGGGAGGAGGATATCTGTTCTTTCTTTATAAAATACAATACATGTAAAAAATTCGAACTTAAATTCCACAGTTTATAAGGGTCGTTCTTTAAAATCAATATCAAAATTTCACTCTATCCTGCACAGTTAAAAAAATCTTGAATTTCTTTTTGTGCATGTGATCCTGATTCTTTGGGGTTACTTAGAGTGAATCTGACCTATAACAGGGTTGCTACGAATTTAATCTCGAAATTTATCTAATAATACATCATCAGACCTTTTTTTTTTTTTCAAGTTTTTCTCTGGTAAAATATAGCAAAAGTTTAAGAATGCGGATGAATTTCAAACACCAGAAAATATTTAAATTTAGAAAATGTCACTATAAACACTTATTTTGTTACAGTACACATGTGGTCCGATGTTGGCAAGGTGTGTATAACATGGTAGACACATAAAGAAAGAGTTGAACTCAGCCATCTGCCAGCGATTATGACCCCATTTTGGTTCAAATAGATTATAAAGGGTTTTCCAACAGGGATGATACAATTTTAAAGGGTCAGAATGGCAACACTGCCTATTCTCTTTTGACATTTCTTGTGTCATTTGTGTTTAGTATGCATTATATCTATTGAATCATGGAAAGACACACGCTTGAACGACGTTTGGAAATTATTGAATTGT
This sequence comes from Cheiracanthium punctorium, assembly GCA_038373885.1. Taxonomy (NCBI): domain Eukaryota; kingdom Metazoa; phylum Arthropoda; class Arachnida; order Araneae; family Cheiracanthiidae; genus Cheiracanthium; species Cheiracanthium punctorium. The sequence continues at coordinate 3,586 of JAWZYV010005210.1, forward strand.
GTTATCTAATTCAGTGTTCCTATGTGAATACTAAGAGAAATTTGAGAACAATTCATGGACGACATTATTCAGTTCATCGACTTAGTATTCGTCGTATTGTAAACAAATTTGAAAGTGCATTTTCTTGACACGATACAAGAGTACCAGTACCCATTGTGCCATTCAAAACCAACATTGAACGTGTTATTCGTGATACACTGTATTAAATATCTGTAATTTTACAACACAATGTGCTGTATCTAATTTACAACACGTGCAGCAAAACTAAATTCAAGCACTCGCGCTTGGTTTTTTAAACTTAGGGTGGAACTTCTGGTGGTCACATGACATTCATAGCGAATCAGAATAACGTGCCATTATCTGTGAGCTAAGCTAGGACTCCAGGCAAGAATATGTGAGTTGAGTGAGGGTTTGGTTGCCATGCCCATGTTTTTGTAATCTGGTATATGTTATGTTGTTTAACCGACTCTTGTTATACTTCAACGGCTGTTAAAGATTAAAGATTCCAATAAAATTGATTATGGGAGGGCGGTTGTGCTCAGACTTTAATTGTCGAAGTCGTTCCAGATTTGAAAAGCAAATGCGTTAATTTCCACGATATTGAATGAAGAAAACATTGTTTATAGGGAATTGCCGATGTGTTACAATGGAACCCGGTTACGGAAGTTAGACTTTGCAGTGTAAGTAATTCTATTATAATATTTATTTGGTTGAAATTATGATATGTTGTAAAAAGTTTAGGTTCCAGATAATCGTATAATGTTGTAATTTAGTCTTCCAAAGCTTCTAATAACGTATAAAGTATGTGTTTATTGTACGATGTTTGGATGTTGGCGGTATTCTAAACGGTGCCAAACCGAGTTCCGGTGTGCATTTGTTTAGTAAACAAGACTGCTGAACTGAAAAATTTCTACAAGGTTATTACGCGTTAATGATAGTAAACTATCAAATTGTATTAATTAAATAATAATATAACTTATATACTGCTTTTATTTTTATTTAAAAAAAATTTTTTTAAGTGCTGCTTTTTCATTTTATAAAACCAAGTTCGTATACATATACATATTTTTAAATATTATTTCTTCGTTTCAATGAGCTAATAGAACATCGATTCGAATATAATTATTTTGAAACATTAACGTCTTGTAGATAAGAGTTATTGTATTAAAAACTTTTCATCTTAAAGAATATGTAAATAAATATAAAAATATAGTTATAAAATTTCTGTAGTTTCTATTACTTGCTTCATTATTGTATTAATATATTTTAATGACAATATTGGTAAAATGTACTTCCAGAAAAATATTGTTTTAAATTCTGCATTAAGTTTTGTCTAACTCAAAAAAAAGTTTAAATTGATTTTTTTAAATTGATTCTGAACGCCACATTAAAATTTTAGAAGATATTGAAAATTTTAATGTGCCTGTCAGCGAAGGTTTTGAAATTTGTAATCTGCTGGTCCATATTTGTAAAATGCTGAGAAACACTGCTATATACAATATACTACTATTAACTTATATTTTATATAAAATGGATTTTAAATGTCAAAATATCAGGAGTATTCACTGTTATTTTAATATTTTAGTATCAGGATTTTTAAATCATTCTTTTGATTTAATTCATTTTTAATTTTTTTTATTTATACTACTTAAGTTTTAATCCCATTAAACCAATATTGGTAAGATGTATTTCCCGACAAAAAGTACTCTTTTAAATTCTACATTAGTTTATATCCAACTCGAGCTTAAATTTATCTTGTTTTATCACATTTTTAAATTGTTTTTCAAAACTGAAGTATATTTATTTATTTTCAATAATTTTTAGTCAAGTTCCCCCTATACATTCAGCAAAAAAAAAAAAAAAAAAAGAAAAAAGAAAAAAGATGAACTAATTGCTATGCGTATTTAAACATAAACTATATATATTGGTGTACTGTTCTCCCTAAGTAACTTTTAAATTCCAAAATATTAAGTGCTCATTGTAATTACATTAAACTAATTCAGAACTGAGAACCAGTCTTTGGAATCAGAATCATTCTTCTTTCATAGTATTGCATTTATGAATTATTTATACAGAATATTTTTAAAATGTTGTTTACATGGAGACTTAAGAAAAGTTTTTTATTTATACACCTGTTTTTTCATGTTTTTGTACCTATCTATTATTTAAAAAAACATTTTTATGTTATGAAAAGTAGAGATTTTTTCATTTTCTTTTTTTATTGAACCCTGAGGGGAAAAAAATTGAAAATTAAAAATATTATTTAGATGTAGGTTATAGACATTAATAACACGTACTTACCCAACACGTTTCAAGATAATACCTGCATAAGCTTTTTTACAATCATGCGCGCCAGTCTCAAAAAGCAGTTTTGAGAAAAACGCGTTCAAAAGTTTTAAATCCCCTCTTTAAACTCCATTGCATCCACATTTTCTTTTGAAATTACTCGCGTTCTAATAGGAATATTTTCGTGTAGTTTGAAGCATACGATTCAGAAAGATTCGAATTTTTGAAAAATGCGATAATAGTTTTTTCGATATTTTGAAGGTTTAAAGATTGTAACTCCCTTAACCGAGTTTAAATGTATTTCATACACTAACTGTAAGTATTTATATAAAAACAAATTTTTTCCCTAAAAGATATTTTAGAAATAATTCAAAGACGATTTTTAAAAATAAAATATTTTAACTCATTAATGACAGCTTTTAATTTTTAAAGTTTTTTGACATCTAACTCTCCAACTTTAGGGGGAAGGAGGTTCTGTCCCCAAAGCCCCCCTCCGTGGGTGCGTCCATGTACAATTTTTTTTCTTTTTAAATATTTATAGGGACTTTTAAGAAAGAAATATTATATTTCGTTAAAATATGTATTTAAATATAATTAAAGTAAATATGATATAAGTAATTTTTTAAAATAAAATTATGCAAAAACAGTTTAAGTAATAGAGTTATCTTGTAACTGAATTGTTTGATTTGTACAGATTTATATGAATATATTTATAATATTGAATTTTAACATTACAACCTTTATTTTAAAGATGTTGAAAATTTCTGATTAATTTAAAAGAGGATATTAATCAAACCATGGAAAAAACACTACATTTAATTTAATATTAGCACAATTCTCAATCGGCGGCTTCCACAGAACTAAAATGGAGTTATTTAAGTTGGAATAGTCAAATGAATAGTCAAATCCATTTTTGACACGATAAAGGATCCAATAGAAATCTGGGTAAAATTGACAGAGACTGTGCCAGCCCCATGTAAACAAGTTGGCGGTCGCCAAGCCTCCCCCCCTCCCAATATTTAGATTCTATTTGCACCCCTGTGCTAATATATGTTTATAAATATAAAAAATGCAGCGGTATCTATAAACCTGTAATTAAAAAATAATGATTCATGTTATAACAAGTTATTACTCGTTTGCGAATATACAAAAATATTTTATATTGTTACTTTTTATGTCAAATAACAAATAGCTTTGTGCGTGAGAGAGAGAGTGTAATATTTCTATATAATGCAATGAATTGTTGAAACTATTACATAAACTATTATAATTTAATAAAAATTATATTCATAGGTACTTCAACTTATGCGGCCTCCTTTATTACTGCTCAATTTACATATGACCTCTAATGGTAAATAGGTGTAGTCTAGAATGTGTTGGGATATTCAAGAGATGAGCGACTTCAATTCGCAACCTCCTAAAGAAAGCATTGAGAGCCAGGAAGCAGTGTTGCTTAAGGAGCCGAATCAATTGCCTCTGGAACTCATCAACTGCTTCAAATTCAGGTATGAAATTTCACTGTGAGGCTTGCATATTTAAAGAAGAGACCATATTTATTATTACCCCCCCCCTTTTTTGTTGTTTTTTTTTAACCTAAAGAATCTGATGAGTGTTAATGCATGGTAATGCATGTATATTTTATATGTTGAATTTTTTTAATAATTTATTTATTCTTTTACATCAAACTAAATTTCATTAAAATCTTTTAAAAGAGGATTTGATTACAGTGGTCTTATTGTGGTTTACAAAATACTTCAATACACATAGATGCTGGGACAAGATACAGAAATCAAGTTAACATTACAGATTTCTTTAAGCAATTAATGTTAAAAGAAAATTTTCTAGTTTAATGTTATGCATCTTGAAAATGTAAGTAAATTGTATCGTTTTGTACTGATGTTGATTGTTTTTCTTTTGGAAAGGAGTTTTCAAATTGATTGTGTTCTTTTATTGGTTGTGCAACCCTTCTCAGTGATTAACATAATAGATAATCAGGAGTTTCTCTGTATAATAATGTCATAAGACACTAACAGTTTTTCTTTCAGAAATAAAATTTTAAGAGCATGCTTATTATTTATTAACAAAAACACTTTATATTTAATATACTTCCTTTTCAATAATTAAAGATTTTTAATTGAAATAATTGAAACTTAAAATGTTCTTCAGTAAAGAATAATATTCACAATGATTGATTTAAATAATTATTGTGTCAGAAATATACATTTTAAATGTTTTAGAAGTGCCACAGCGTGAACAGCTGGATGCACATGCGTGAACAGCTGGATAGATTGCCCCATGCTGGAAAAAGGGCAGCCGTTGCCATCGCTCGACTTAACGACCAGCAAGATGGCGGACGATCGAAACGTTCATTGCGTGCCACAGACCTACAGACCTAGAGACCCTTTTTTGACGACAGCTGGCTGTGCCAGGCACAGCCGTCAAAAAAGGGTCTCTAGATCTGTGGCACGCGATGAACGTTTCGATCGTCCGCCATCTTGCTGGTAGTTAAGTCGAGAAATGGCAACGGCTGCCCTTTTTTCAGCATTGCGAAAGGGTTGCGCCTCAAAGGGTTAAAAGTTATCGTAGATTTCAGAGAGTTGACTGTAAATAAAAATCATTTTCAAGGGGAAATATCACCGTAATCACCGATCATAAAACGGAATTTTATATGGAAAAGAAACGCGTAAAGACATGCATTCCGAAATTCTTAAGGCGTATTCTAAATTTCTAAGGCATAATACGCATTTCTAAGGCAATTTCTAAGGCATAATGCGCATGAAATACGCATGTAGAGGCGTTATCGCGATCACGCCTCTAGATCGATGTTGAGGAATCTCAACGTAGTACATATTTTATGCATTCTTTTAAAAAAGGAACCAGCATAGATCCTGATTTTGGCATAACGTTATATATTGCGATTTTGTATAGAATAATGATAAAATTTTCATAGTTTAACATTTTTTAATATTTTGTCTGGATAAGGACTTTCAAAAGTATTAATAAGTAATATTTATATTAAAAAATTTCAGTTAACCCATTTATGCCTAGTGTCCTTTTTTTTGGGATGGCATTTTCCCTAACCTTTATTCTCGAGTATTGAGCTTCAATTCTACAAAATATTTTAACATGACCAAGTAGGATGTTGACATTTCAATTATTATGCATAATGATTTTAAAAGATATCTGTTCAAGAATTTGAAATCAGGAATATATCTATTACTGATGGTATTAGCAAAAATCGAAGAAAGTCCCAAAAATATCTGGGCAGAAATGGGTTAATGAAATCAGTTGAAATATTTAGTAGCCAAAAAAGAAAAAAATAGCACTTTTTGAGGATTTATTTATTTGCTGATCTGATGACGTGTTTTTGTTTTATCCTAGGCATCTGAAAAATATTTCTTTATTAATGAAAGTTTGATCAAAGAGAAGACTGAATAAGTTATGTTGTATGTGGTGTAAAATAGAGATGAAATATAAAAACCTATGTAGCTTTATATACTGTATATGGAAAGTCAATAAAATTTCTAATGTTTTAAATTTCATTTGTTATTTTATGTTTTTTTTTTCAGTTTATTTAAAAGCTAACATTTTATTAAATCAAAAATAATTAAGAACTTTGTAAAATAATACACATAAAAGGGTATTTATCCAGGACAATCCCTTTGGTTGGTACAAAAAAGTGTACTTTTCTACAGCATCAAGAAAGTCAACCCCAGTCAGAAAGAACAGACTTTTACTTGTGCAGATGACTGACTTTTTGTAACTGAAGAAGAGTGGACTTTTTTTGTATTACTCAAAATGATAGACCCCAATTTGTATCTTTTATGAGTCCTTTTACAAAGTTTTTAATTACTTTTACCTTTTCACCACCAGATTTTGGTTGAGTGCTCTTGTTATTTTATTAAATTACTTTACTTGTGATTGTTTTGACTATATTAATTTATATTTAGTTAAAAAAATCTTATCGTAAGCAATTTTAATAAATATGGCTTTTAATTTGAAACTACCAAAATTATTCTAGATAAATAATTTCAATGCAATTTTAAATTAACTACTAATTCATATAATGATAAGTTTTATTCATCTATTAAACTATAAATTAAAAGCATTATACTGACTTTTTCAAAGAACAGCATGAAATTTTGTTCTGCCATATCTTTATTTATATCTTTACTTTAGAACTTAACTGCCTGCATTTGTTCCAAGAAAGTAAAATAAAAAATAAATAGCACATTAAATCATTGTATATTACCATTATGCTTAATTTACCTTTTCAAGAAGTATTCTTTAAATATCTGGATTTGTGGAAGAAGATATTAATAAGAGAAAGTATGTATAAATGTAGCTGAGTGACATAGTAAAAAAACAAAACACTGAAGCAACTTAACTCTGGAAATACAACGGGCCTGCCTTTTACGGGTATGTATAAAACAACTCCATACAAGCAAATTTTTGAAAAAATCTGTTTCCATGATCTTAACTTATAATTTGGCCCTATGAATATGAGGAACCTTAGTCCCTTTACAAGTCAAGAATTGTTAATCCACCCCCTCCCCCTTTCAAGCTTGGATGTAAGTTTGCTTACTTACTTATTAAAATAAATTAATTTCATAGCTATGTTCAAGAGACTTTAATTTTACGTTTTTGTTAAAAATATTGCCATATTTTATTATCAAGCTATTACACACTCACAAAAGTTCTTTTTTAAAGTTATAGTCTCCTACAGCTATGTATCACTATAACATTAACATATTAGACATAGAGGTGACTGTGAGTTTGCAAATATTTTATTTTAATAGCAAATGATCTCAGTTTCAAGAATGAAAATCTCATTCCGAAATTTCCCACTGCCACTTGCAATGCTTTTAGTTAAATTCACATTTTGTAATTTGACATTAGTGCTGCTTCAAAAAGTTTCAACAACAAAAATATTTATTGCAGATCTTTCTGGCTTTTTAAAGGAGCAAGATTTTTCTACATATTTTAAATGGTTGTGCAAAATTTCTAACTACTTCGAGTTAGGGAAAAAAGTTTTCATTTAAAAACAGTGTAAGTTTAGTACTGTGCAAATCGGGGTAAATTTGTTTGAAAATTAATTGTACACGTGTAGGATAAAAGAAAATTATTTAAAAAACGTGTAAACATGAAACCGTATAAATTGAGTGCCGGGCATACCGAAGAATATCCATAAATTTGTTTGAAATGTAATTGTAAATTGTAGGATCCAATAAATAAAATTTAAAATAAAAACCCTCTAAAATAAGTTTTCATTTAAAAAAAGTGTAAATTGAATACCGTGCTAATCGAGGGTAGTAGCAACACAGTGCTTGAAAATTCAAAGTGCTTGAAATTTACAGCACATGTGTTGGCGTTATGATTACCAGCACACTGTGCTGTAATTTAGCATGGTTTTTTCTTATAGTGTATAACACCCAATTTATGTGAAAGAGTGATGGAAAATTGGGTTGACAGAGTGCGGTTATGTTCAGAGAAGTCGTGGTGCTCACATGAACGATATTATTATTCATACTTCACGGCATAATGTAAGCTTTCGAGTTTAAAAAAATAAAAAATTGCGCCCCACTGAATAATTTGTGTTTTTTTTTTTTAAAATTGTGTAACTCTTAATGGGAAACCCTTTATATCTGATTTTTCTTAAATTTTAGGGAGCAATTGTATCTCTTGTCCTTAGTAAGTTACGCCTATGCATATGTCTTGAATCGAGGGCGGCAGTTTTAAAATTTTGCCCCACCTCGGAGTCTCTGCCCTCCTCGGTATGCAATGTGCAAGATGTGCGTAGGCGGCCACTTTATGTTCTTGCCCCTCCTCCGAAAAATCCAAAATCGGGCACAGCTATTTTTAAACAGTTTTGCTGAAATTTCCCAGTAAACCGATTTGAATATTTTCTCCCCCCACCTTAAGACCACCTTTTAAAATCAGCGGTACATTTCAAAGTAAACAATTACTGAAACTTTCTCTTTCGACCACTGCTCTTAAACTTTTACTGACCGAATTCAGATACAGGCATATTTTAAATTAGTTTTTCTGTGTGCATATTTTGCCGTCTAATGCGTTAGTTAAAGGATATTCGTCATTCAAATGGGGAAAACGATCAGCTCTACACACACCAAAAACTATGCAGGCCATGTGACTTTGAATTATAATGCACATAATTCCAAATCTGACCTCCGATTCTAATGCCAAATCTGACCTCAATCGAATGCACCGTTCAGACGGTAGCGCCCTTTCAAGTACTTCTGTCCTTAGTTTGCAATATAAAAAAATTCTTTTTTTGCAGCCCAGTAAAAAGCTGTAGGTCCTATACACACCAAAATCATAGGATATACCGCTCGTTCGATGGCGGTGTATAATAAATATACCCAATTCGAGCTCAATAGAACTCGCCGTTTAGGAGCTATCGTGTTCACTTACCGAGACACACGCATACACAGACATTACATCACCGTAAAAATAGCATAAATGAATTCAGAAGATCTCAAAGCGTGTGAATACACTGACATCTCAAAGTCGATTTTTTCATGATGACAATACTTTCCTCACGTGGTACACGTTCGGAATATAAAAATCATGACTAGACCATTTTGTGTATGGGGTGGCTAACAAGTCACCTTCGCTATATTGTTATGTTGCTATAAGCTTTCACCGATAATGATACAACATCCTTCGTCACAATAAACAGAGGATTTCTTCAGTTTTGACAGATTTCGCGTGGAACCTTCATTTCAGAAAATAGGATATGCACTGCATATTCCTGTTCCTATTTTCTTTCCTGGAATAAGACTGATTCGTAATTCAAACAAAATAATACGTAGAGGTGAATAAACATTATCAACGGATTTTAACAAGTTACATTTTACTAATATAAATTAGGTTAATTATTTTAAGTAATTTATACTCATAAAATGGAAATTGGTACATTTAAATACAAGTTACAAAGAGCTTAAAATTTCTCTTTTTACTTAGAAAATCAATATCGAATATTTCTTTAAGCGAAGTTTTATCGAAAAACCATCAAAAATTCTGTTTTCACATGCCAAAATCACATATGAAGTAAAATATATGATTGAAATTTCGAAAATATTTATTTGTTTTAAAATGCTAATGACCTCCTAAGTAAAATTTACACTCAGTGAAAGAGAATATAAAGCGAAATTCGCAGTCAAACGATATAGGAAATTCATGCATTGTATTCTCGACGTTGGACAAATGAAACAAGGTAACAAAACATTGAAGAATACTGTTCTTATTAAAAAGTTTACATTTTGCATTGTTGTTAGAAAATCATACTTATCAAACAATTATTAAGTATGCGCAACAAACAATTATTTCTAATACATTATTATTAAACGCTTTCATTGTTACGTAAGTAATTCTTATAAAAAAGTTTTGTTTTAAACAATTCATAACGAAACTGCCATTTTGAGTACCGTTACTGAGTTATCATTGCAAAGAATTTTGTATTTTATCAGAGTTTTGATTGGATTTAATTGAAAAGTTAGAATTTCTAACTAAATAAGATAATGAGCTGGTTAAAAGCTCTAGGCAGAAAATTCTTATCTGCACTGTAAGTATATCTCAAGAAAACCACATCTACTCATTCAAGCTGTCATTCACATACTTTTCACAACCTCGAGCGTTGTGTAGAAGTAGCTTCATTTTTATATTAATTGCGTACGCGCTGCTATAAAAGTAATAAAATGTCCGGATGTAATTCATAGAATAATTTTATAAATAAATGAATGTCTTCGTATTAATTGGATATTTAGGCTATGAATGTTTCTTGAATAACATGGTTATTCATTACAGTTACAGTACACCTAAAGCACAAGCTTAAAAAGAGAAATAATTCGCTCCGAAGGATTGAGAATCGGGACGTTTGTCTCGATTTTAAATCTTTCGGAGCTAAATTAGTTCTTTTGGAACGAATTCAGTTCTTCTTTTAAAGATTGTATAGTTATTACATGCGTGTATTTTAAATCATATTTTAAATCATCTTTTGTCTTCTTATTTGTAGACATGTTAGTGACTAAAATGACCAAAACATTTTATAAAAATTATTTATTAAAAAGAATTTCGCTAGGAAACCTAGATTTAATTTATTTTATCTAAATAGGAATTAAAAATAGAAGCTAAAATACTTATCTAGCTTTTTTCAGTTCAAAGTGCCTTGCAAGAAAATATATATTTAATAAGTAATAATTTTTTAGTTTTATATGAAAGATAAAAAGTTCGAAAAACTTGTTAACAAATGGTAAATTTGTCAAAATGAGAAAAAAATGAAAAACTTTAACAATTTCTTTTTCTTTTCAGATGCTGTGCTAGAGATGTGGAAAAGAATTATGATGATTTTGATGACATTGACATAAAAGAAATTAGAAAAACTTGGGCTGCTCAAAGGGATTTTATAAATCGGTAAGTATGCAGTGGAGTTCGAAATCCATATTTAATTTTATTCTATCGGTGCACTTCATAGATTTTTATCAGTATCGTATATTTTATGTTGTAGTTAAGTTATTCATTGGCAAGATACGAATAAGGTATTCATAACAGTTGAGGAAAATGTAAATTTATTTAAAATACTTAAAATAATGTCTACCATTTAAAATCGAAATTTTTTTTAGATACTTAATAAAGGTTAATTGTATAAGCCTTTAAATGTGTTGAACACAAGAACTAAGCTTCCTAATAGATACATAAGTTGTTAATAAGTATTAACAGTAATGGAAGTAAATAAACACGAATTAAACATTTGATGATTGCATTTTTAAAAGACTTCCCAGTTAATTTATGCCATATGAGTATCGTCTGAGGGTTTCACATCCTTACAAATAGTATCATTCCGAATATTTCCGAACCATTTTCATATTTAGTTATATATACATTAAATATTTATTTCTTTTTGCAGTCTTATCGATGAATGTCTAGAAATGGCCGAAACCACCTTGAAAGGAATAAAGGTTAAAGAGGGCAGCTTCTTCGACCAGGAATTCGTCAAGTTCTGGTTCCGAACTCGAGTCGAGACGTGCAAGTCTGCGTGGTGGCCCTCACTTTATCCACTCAAGTATCAAAAGTTCGTTGACGCCGGGATCATTGCGCCCTACGTCATGAAGTGTCTGGACAGTTCCTCCGCAGCGTCAGTGCTGGAATGGCATCGTCAGGCCACTTTCGTCCAGAATCAGCGAGTGGATTTTTATAACTTGCGTCCATGTTAGGCGCACATTTAAAAGGATATTTGTAAGCGCCCTTTCACGGATTGTGACAATTTTTACCTGGGCATGACAATTTTTACCTGGACTTGACACTTTTTCACCGGACTTGTCTCTTTTCACACCTAACTGTGACATTTCGTACCTGTGACTTTTTAACCACGACTACATGTTACTTGAATGGCTTCATGAACATCTTCTGGAAACAAATGATCTGATACGCTTCTCTTCACCATCACTTTCTATGTAACCGCATCACCACATCCTTGATTGTAACCACAGCTCCATCTCCTTGTATGTAACCCCATCACCATTTCTTATGTAACCACATCTTCATCTCCTTGTATGTAACTGTAACCTCATCACCGTCTCCTTGTATGTAACCTCATCACCCTCTCCTTGTATGTAACCTCATCACCCTCTTCAAGTATGTAACCACATCACCCTCTCCTTGTATGTAACCTCATCACCCTCTCCTTGTATATGTAACCTCTCCTTGTATGTAACCTCATCACTCTCTCCTTGTATGTAACCTCATTACCCTCTCCTTGTGCATAACCTCATCACCATCTCCTTGTAAATAAAACAATAGTCAATAGAATATCAGTTTACCTTACATTGTGTCTTCATTTGAGTCAGAACTGCAGATTCATTCGGAAACTTAATGCGATTGGTTAAAGTGAATAAAACGACATCTGCATTTCAAAACCACACATTACATTACGCAAATTTAATTTTGTTCTCCATTATCAATTATGTACGTACCTGTATTGTATTGTGCATAAGTAACAAAAGATTCCATATCATGGTGCGTATGACAATGAAGAAAGAAGACAGGGACAAATGTACACACCCATACAGATTCATGGATGCAGAAGCAAGTTGAAACACAATACGGGGCGTTTCATTCAGGTACGGGAGTTCAAATCGCAGGATCGATCGGTTCGCGGGCGTCCATCCTGCAATGCCCCCGTTCTTGCGGGTGATTTGATATTAATAATTCCGCATATTGCCATTGCCACATTTCGAATATTGAGCACAACCACCGTAATGGTCACCTATCGTTTGAAATCTTAATGAACTACTTTTACCGAAAATGATTTCCTCTCTTCCTGTGATGGGGGAGACCATAAAGATTTACCATCAAGGTAGACGACAATTGCTGCATGGGTTGTTCGAAACGAACAGTGATGTCCACATATAGGATTTTTATTGCACTGTTATCTAAACACCGTCCACGTATCGTTTTGAAATATTTGTGGAAAAGCGAATTAATTGGGAAAACTGATGAACAGTGTGTTTGGACATTGTCCACGTTGAATGTAGGAGAACGCCTATTTATGGGTGACGAGAAACAGAAGCCACTGGAGATACGGGAGGCGCCGTTTATATTGTCATTGGATAGGGAGGCAGGGGGCGGTATTTTGTTTAACCAAACGGGGTTTTAACTATAATCCAATTGAGATAAAATTATGAATCTTGGTGGGTGTTTAGGTCTTTCCAAGACCGTTCTTTTGATACTTTGTTGGACATCGTAGGACCAATACTTCGCGAAATATAGCCATTTGAATTTCGCCAATGTTGACTAAAATGGCAGTGTAAACACATGCATTTTATTTTATCGAAATTAAAATGGGCTCTTTTCTGAACCTGCGAACGTCCACTAGTGTTCTGAACAAGGTAACAGACCGTGCAAGGCCGCCGGAACCATAGATGGGAAGATACGGGTGGATTTTACCATTTATGGCCGTAAAGTGACGGAGAAGGCGAGATCTCTTTACTGCGACAAACACTATTTTTAACTATGTTCCAATATAGCCAAAATTATGAAACTTGGTGGGTGTTAAGGTGTTGCCACGAGGTATGGATTTTTATTTCGTTGGCCATTGTCGGAACAATAGCTCGCGAGTTAGAACCATTTGAAGTTCGCCAATTAGGGCGACCTAGGTATAAAATGTTAAAACCCAAATTTAAATTATAACTCAAAGTAAATCGTGCTAAAGGACATCTATTGGCACCAATAACCCACGTACCAAGCGGCTAAGTGGTCGGGTATATAGATCTGGAGATACGGGAGGCGCCGTTTATTTTGTCATTGGATAGGGCGGCAGGGGGCGGTATTTTGTTTAACCAAACGGGGTTTTAACTATAATCCAATGGAGCTAAAATTATGAATCTTGGTGGGTGTTTATGTCTTTCCAAGACCGTTCTTTTGATACTTTGTTGGACATGTAGAACCAATAGTTCGGGAATTATAGTCATTTGAATTTCGCCAATGTTCGTCAATGTTGACACGTCCACTAGTGTTCTGAACACGGTAACAGAACGTGCAAGGCCGCCGGAACCATAGATGGGATGATACGGTTGGATTTTATCCTTTATGGGCGTAAAGTGACGGAAACGGCGAGATCTCTTTACTGCGACAAACACTATTTTTAACTATGTTCCAATATAGCCAATATTATGAAACTTGGTGGGTGTTAAGGTGTTGCCACGAGGTATGGATTTTTATTTCGTTGGCCATTGTCGGAACAATGGCTCGCGAGTTAGAGCCATTTGAAGTTCGCCAATTTGGGCGACCTAGGTATGCAATGTTAAAACCCAAATTTTAATAATAACTCAAAGTAAATCGCGCTAAAGGACATCTATTGGCACCAATAGCCCACGTACCAAGCGGCTAAGTCGTCGGGTATATAGAACTGGAGATACGGGAGGCGCCGTTTATATTGTAATTGGATAGGGCGGCAGGGGGCGGTATTTTGTTTAACCAAACGGGGTTTTATCTATGTTCCAATTTAGCTAAACTTATGAATCTTGGTGGGTGTTTAGGTCTTTCCAAGACCGTTCGTTTGATACTTTGTTGGACATCGTAGAACCAATACTTCGCGAAATATAGCCATTTGAATTTCGCCAATGTTGACTAAAATGGCAGTGTAAACACATGCATTTTATTTTATCGAAATTAAAATGGGCTCTTTTCTGAACCGCAGTGGCCTAGTCTCACAAGATCTTGGAATGGGAGGCGGCGCAGACCTTGGTCAGCTCTTGGGAGGGTGAAAACCTCTCTATTGGCTGGCTACGTGGCCGATGATTGCCCTAGCAAAATTGTTCGTAGGTGTTGTACTTCGGGTTATCGCCAGTGGTTTGTAATATGCAATTCTAACGATGGACTTAGTTTTATGTTTGTTTGTTTCTGTGTCATGGCAAGATTACACGAGGGGCTTATGCCTAAGGGGTTTTTTTAAGGGGTTCACGGGCGTATTCACGTGACATCTCGAGAAAACCGTCCAAGACTTCAAATCGTTAGATCCACAGCCGCGCGATAGGCCCCCAAACCGGTTCCTTCCCATTTCAGCCATCTACCGCGTTCAGTGTTATCAGTTTTATGATTTTTTCTTCAGCAATGAACTGTTATTCTTAATTTTCACTGAGATCCTGTCAACGTAACATGTATTCAATATTTCTTATTTTAACGTGCAAAGAATTCAGATGAACGTATTTGGAAATTGATTTCCGAAACATTTTTAAAATGTCAAAAATCAAAATAGCTGTCATTTATCCTTTTCTACGAACGCACGGTTATAAATTCGAGACAATGTGCAGACATTTTAAAACAATTTCTCAATTTGTTTTCACGTATTACATGACCGTCATTGCATCCCCAATGCAGTTCGAAGCATCTCATTATCGCATTCGCAAAACATTCAAAGTAGAAAACTGAAAATGGAGACCGCGTGCATTTTGTTTGATCGCATTTGAAACTGGAGATTTGTTTTTTTTTTTTTAATATTACGAATTCCAAAATGGAAAATCCATTTGTTGCATTCAAACTGAGAAAAAATGAATGAGCAATGGGTTTTATCTTGGAAATGAATTGGATATTTTCTTGTCTTTCAAGAAAACTTTCTGGGTAATGACTAAGCTACAGGATATTATGTGATCATACCTTTCAAATAAAATTCAAACTTTGTTATTCACTGTTTAGTGTATAAAGTATTTTAGCAACTGGGGATTTATCCTGTTTCTAGATTTAAAATAGTCTCATTCGCAAAGCAATCTGCAATGAGCTCTAAATTAAAATATATATATATATGTACATTTCGTTTTCCTATTACTGAAATCGGAGTATGTCTCTTTGATTTAAATTTTTCAGAAAGTAAGAATATTAATCTACTTTGAGAGTCTGTGCGAGAGTCATTTTTCTCGACCAAACATCCATTTAAAGCTACACTCTATAAAAATATTTCTAAGGCTAGAATGTGTTGGCAAAGTAAGCATTGCCATTTGTACATAGACGCGTATGAGTCATTGAATGTTGCTCCAAGGTGAGCCACCCATGAGCTATTGCTGGCATCTTTCAGTGTTGAGCATGTCGATACCAGGTGGTGGTTCACCTGTTGAAAATCACTCATTCGTTGGCTCATAGCACCCATACATGTGTTGAAAATAGTAACTTTTTTATAAGAATTAAATCATAGCAAACGTTTGACACACATTAACCCTTTGAAGGCCAACCCTTTCCACACCGATATAGAAGAACAACGGAATGTAGTACCCTCAACGCTGGAAAAGCACAGACGTTGCCATCGTTGTATTGAACGACCAGACACATGACGGTCCATCGAATGAAAGACCTCGCATGTACCGCAGTGGCCTAGTCTCACAAGATCACGGAATGGGAGGCGGCGCAGACCTTGGTCAGCTCTTGGGAGGGTGAAAACCTCTCTCTGCTGTGGAACTGTGTATGCTAATGGAAGCTGGTGCACGTAAAATCTTTTCGTGGCTCCAATGTCCTTCATCTTCAAACGATACCTATGGGGATACCAATCCAGGTGCCAAGTCTCTGATTTCGAATAAGTTCAAAATGAGGAGACCCCGAGCGGAGTCGGTCTTCTTCCCATTTCGCTCATTCACATGCAAGTTTCGCCCATCCCCGTTTTACATGGAGGATGTGGTACCGCTCTGCTGTTGCCAGAGAGCATTAGAAACAGCAATACAATCTCGCACCCTGAATTCCTTACCACTGTAGCAGACGTTTCGATCGACCGCCATGTTGCTGGTTGTTAAAATCAAGCAGTGGCAACGCCTGCACTTTTTGAGCGTTGGGATTATCTGGGCAGTCTGTCCAGTTGTTCCTCCCTATCGATGTAGTTTCATCCTATTCTCCAATTTCCAGCCAATGCCAGTACTGTAAAAAATAATTCTGGCATCTATTCTGAGAAGTGTTTTATGTTACAGGAAAGACAAACATGGCACACTCAAGAATTAGGACACAGATTCCAAACGATGTTTATAAAGGTGAAGTGTAGTTAGAATCTAGGCTTGGCGAAGATTGTAAAACGGTTTTGGTAAGCGATTTTAATGTAGATTTGGATTCCAAAAAAGTTTTTATGGAACAAAGAGGGAAAATACGGCACACTCGTGAATAATGATATACTTTCCAAATGAATGAAATAAGGAAGATAAGTAGGGAAGACGCATGGATTATCATACGCTTTCAATCTATAGCACTTTAGTGCTGATTTAAACTAAGAAAGCTGAGTTTTTCTTTTATTTGAATTTTATTTTTAAAAAACGACATTACTTGTATATGCACTAATATACATAAATCTACATCCTTTAAAACAAAGCGAAATAGGAATGCAAAATATGATATTTTGCTGTTACAAAACGTAGAGGAAATGACTTTGAATCAATGCTATCTCAGCGGAGATGACTTTCAAAATGCCTTCTAATGTGCAGCTTAAAAGCGACCCTTAAAAGCTTTAGACGCGTCGAGTAGACGTTTCTAGAACTGTGTACCGTGTGCAACCCCTATGCAAACAATTCCGCTATCATCTTTTATTTGTAGTAGTTTTAAGGAACTCGAGGATTAGAATAAGATTCTTTAGCCTCTTTGTTTCTGTGTGCGAGCGCCATTTTCCTTTCGAAATGGGATTCATCGTTTTCTCGGAGAACGCACATTGATCAAAAACGGAGAACTGTAATCGAAGCGAGTGGCCATCTATTGAGGGGTATTATTGGGGTATTGAGGGGTATTCCAACGGGAAATAACCCATTGGAATCGGGTTAACGGAATATTACTGTTCCGAATACTGAGTGTGCGTCGAGTGGAAGATCGAACGAAATTAAAAATAGAAAGGAGGTTTGGTAAAATGTTTCTTGTAGGATCTTGTATCCTTTAAATGGGATGAACATCGGAAAATAAAATTGCTTTCTAGTACAGTCAAACCCGTTTAATGGAATAGCAAATTGGACACGAAAATTTATTCGGATAAGGGACATTTCTTTATTATCCTGGATCAGTGGCGTAGGCAGAAATATTTCATGGGGGGGGTTAAGCCTCCTACAACTCACATATATACGTATACATGTGTGTGGTAAGGGAGTGAAGAGTATACATTTTGTATGGCAAAAAATTCCTCATGGGGGGGCTTGTGACCCCCCTAATCCCGCCCCCCTTTGGCTGCGTAACTTTCCGGGATCCCATTGACTCATGACAGTCGAACCAGCTTAATCATGGGCGCCTGCATGGTCGTTTGTAATAGGGGAAGGGGGGACAAGTCAAGGTTCCTGCAACTGAAAGATAATACATTTTAGTGTTGAAGCACATCTACGCTATACCAGTTCGTAAATCATAACGGTCATATGGGAGCGAAGGCGGGGGGGGGGGTCATGGCGCCTTCCTGCCCACAGGTACGGGCGGCCATGCGTTTAGTGAAATATCGGTTATAGGAATACCCTGCTTGTGTTTCATTAAAATAAACAAACTTTTCAAGTGGCAACGACTTCATTTTTAAATGAATAATGAGTGCCGTCAGTGAACAAAATGAGAATGGGACGTAGAATGAGTTGTCATGGTAAAAATTTAATTCCGGCAATGGCACCCCCATCAATGTGTGTACTACTGCAGGAAATTTTTGCGTGATAGGATTGCCCATACACTAGATCATACCGTTAAAGTGTTGTGTTGCTTTGCGGAGTCCTCTCTTCATAGTTTTATTAATTACTTATTTAATTATTTAAATACCTCAGATCTTAATTACCTCTTTTTGTTATGCAAGTTTAATTTTGCAATAGCTTATTCATTTAAATACCTTAATGTTAAAGTTTCTGTACTTTCCTGCTGTTTACATTTAATTTAGGGTTTCCTATTTATTTATTGGTAATTGGAATGAATAGCTAGTGTTCGGTATGTTTTTTGTGCGCAGGAGATGAGGAGACAACTCCTAATATCCAATTTTGGTTTTGGGGCTGTTTTCGCACATTCATCTTAATTCCATTGTTTTGGGACTTTGTTTTTTTTGCTGAGAGGGTCCGCCGGATCCCCTGCCTTCGTCATCACCGGAGATGAGGCTGGGGCGGGGAATGATGTCCCGCAACAAAATTTATTGCATAGTTGGCCACTCAGCGACGGATTTCGTCCGCTGGGGTATTTTTATGGCCCCCTCTGTGGTACCCTTCGCGAGGGGAGAAGTAAAAACGGGGCTTGTCGAGAGGACGTTTTCTGGGTTGGAAAGACAAAGAGAATTTTTTGATGTCGGCGTGAAAACTGAGAAACGTGACGGTCATCGAGAAAAAGTAGCAGACCCGCCGTGAGCCCCAACGGTCAACGGCCCAAACGGTCGTGTCAACGAATCCTGAAACCTTCTCTGTTCGTTACTGGAGGACCAGTAAGATCTCGTCGAGAGAGCGAACCCAAACGGGTCAGCCCTGGGATCCGAGCGAAGAATGAGCTGCGATCCAGCCTCGGTCTGCTGACTTTTTCAATGTGCGACTCTCCCACCATGAACTACCACAGCCGCATTCTACTTGCGTATCCACTATTACGGCGGCCCTGCTTGTGAGTAGTCACTTTCGTGATTCCTTGTGTTTTAAGTCCTCGTATTCTGCCCCTGATTTTATATGGATGCTGAAGATGACTTCTATCCTGTCTCTACCAGATTCTGTCGGATCCGCGGAAGTAATTGTTTACTTTAATTTTTTCTATAAGTATGTCAAATGTTCTCTTTAATCAATTG
Source organism: Cheiracanthium punctorium (assembly GCA_038373885.1). Classification (NCBI taxonomy): domain Eukaryota; kingdom Metazoa; phylum Arthropoda; class Arachnida; order Araneae; family Cheiracanthiidae; genus Cheiracanthium; species Cheiracanthium punctorium. The sequence continues at coordinate 23,120 of JAWZYV010005210.1, forward strand.
TTTACTGTCACTGTTATTTAGAGTAAGTTTATTTGGGGAAGAGAAATAAAATATGGGTTTGTTTACAGATTCTTTTTAACTGTCCAAAGGAACCTGGCTTATGTTTAAGAATTTTAAAAAGGGAATGGGTTAACACAACGCAAATGATTATGAGTTAATGAGACACAACAAAAGTCTAGAAAAATCGTTGGAATTTCATTTTGAGGGAGAAGCGGAAAAACATGCCACGCTTAAACCCAAAGAGCGAAAAAACGATACACTGCGGAGCGATCTGTATCCTTGGAAACCGACCCGTATTCCCGCGAAAGGGCTCTTTACGTAGTCCTTTTTCTGAGAATCCTCTCCTCGCTTCCTATCTTTTCCGAGAATTTCCCCCTCCCCGCTCATTGTTATATTCCGCTCCCCTCTTGGGATCGAAAAACGCTCCTAAAGGAGAAACTCACTTTTGAAAACTGGCTCACTTTTTTGCTCCGACGGATCGAATTTCGTTCGTTTGGTTTAAGCGTGTGTTCTGAACATTTCATTATTTTTATTGTTCTATTGGAGACGGGTGTACTGTCAGTGTTGAATGAAACACAGTGCTTCATCCTATAATTTTTACTGCTTTAACAAGACATTAAATAACTGCTTTAACAAGACTTTAATCGTACTCTGAGAATTAGACCAGTAAAAATAAAGACACATATTTAAGGACCAAAGTAAAGAAAGTTTTGTTCAGCTGGACTCCTTTGTTGCCATAGTAATTGCCTAATGTTCATAATACATAGTTACGCAGACTCCCCTCCAAGATAACCCTTACAGTCATTAATCCATAAACGATTAAAATGTTAAGTACAAAAATCTTAGTAAAATCTACACCGATTGTGCGATCCGCTTGAAATTGTTTGTAATTATATATAAAAATAAAGAAAATAATTTGCGTTGCTTTAAAATCTGAAAATCTAAATGTTCCCTAATGTGCAAGATATTTTTTGCTATTTTCAGCGCTATTTTATTTACAAGAGTTAAAAAAAAAGTAGAAAAAGATTATCATTTTCGTCACAAAATAAGGTATCGCTTTGATAATGACGTCATACTCAAGACGCGGTTATCAGACTTCGAAGGGAAAACTGCGATTCCAATTGGTTTAAAATAGTTCTTCTAGATGACCCAGTTTAACTTTCTTTCGCAAATAAAATGATTTCCTAAGAACGTAAGAAAAACAATCGTAATATGAGGTGTATAATCATTTTATTAAGCATACCTTTAGTTACCAGAGATCAACCTATGCGCCTTTTCTTTCTCAAGCCACGTCTAAACGGTACTCAAGTTCATCCCATGTACTCAAGTCATCCATGTACAGTCTCGTCCGATCTTCTTGACCAGCCACTTCTTTCCCTCTCTAGCTTACAACTGTTTATTTTAGAAATTGCATATATAATTTGGTTGAAAAGGGTGCGTATTGCACTTTATTCCCTAAAAAATTTGAATCAATTGGGCAAATTTGAGAAAAATTTAGCATTAGGGTTTGACAGAATGTGTTTTCTAGTAAGCAGGGAATCGTTAAAAATATATATTTTGAACAATCAAGGAGAATTTTATTAAACTTACTTCATAAAATAAATAAGTTAGATAAAATAATATAAAATAAATAATAAAGCTTTCTTTGAACATGTAGAAAAAGTAAGCTAAGATTGCAAAATGCATAACACAAATACACGTATTGGAGTAGGCACTACCCCCCCTTTTATACGCGGTACAATGCAGTACATAACATGTGCTGTGTATTGGCCCTAATTGCTTTTCTTCTTTCATTGTGTTGGAAAGGAATCATTAGGATGCATTTGTCTGGCCTGTTTATTTTTCTGTATGGGGGAGAAAGTGTATACTAATCCATGCGTGAGCATCATTTCTTTTTCTTGCTTCATTGTGTTGGCAAGTATATATCACAATCCATGTTCATTGAGTGAAAGGAAATCGTTCTCGCTTTCTTTTCACATGCGAATGATATTTTTAATGCTTAAACAAACAAACAAACTTAATTCTCTCCGAAGGAAATAAAACAGCTTTGAAGGATTTGAAACCCGGAGAAACTGGTCCCGGTTTTAAATTCTACATGATTTATCTTTCTTGCTGTTCATTCATTTAACCTTTTGAGGCGCAACCCTTTCCCAATGCTGAAAGAAGGGCAGCCGTTGCCATCGCTCGACTGAACGACCGACAAGACGGCGGACGATCGAAACGTTCATCGCGCGCCACAGATCGAGAGACCCTTTTTTGACGACAGCTGGCTGTGCCGCCCTCTTGCGGGTCGTTCAGTCGAGCGATGGCAACAGCTGCCCTTTTTCAGCATCGGGCAATCTATCCGGCTGTTCGCGCATTCTTCCATTTTTCAGCAGATGTCAGTGCTGTTAAAAATAATCGTGACCATTTTTTTCTAGTAAAGAGATCTGGCCGTAAAGATCGGCCGTAGAAGATCGTAAAGAGATCTGGCCGTTTTCGCAGTAAAGAGATCTGGCCGTCTCCGTCACTTTACGCCCATAAAGGGTAAAATCCACCCGTATCTTCCCATCTATGGATCCGGCGGCCTTGCACGGTCTGTTACCGTGTTCAGAACACTAGTGGACGTTCGCAGGTTCAGAAAAGAGCCCGTTTCAATTTAGATAAAATAAAATGCATGTGTTTACACTGCCATTTTAGTCAACATTGGCGAAGTTCAAATGGCTATATTTCGCGAACTGTTAGTCCTACGATGTCCAACAAAGTATCAAAAGAACGGTCTTGGAAAGACCTAAACACCCACCAAGATTCATAATTTTAGCTCAATTGGAACATAGATAAAACTCCGTTTGGTTAAACAAAATACCGCCCCCTGCCGCCCTATCCAATTACAATATAAACGGCGCCTCCCGTATCTCCAGTTCTATATACCCGACGACTTTGCCGTTTGGCACGTGGGCTATTGGTGCCAATAGATGTCCTTTAGCGCGATTTACTTAGAGTTATAATTAAAATTTCGGTTTTAACATTTTGTACCTAGGTCGCCCAAATTGGCGAACTTCAAATGGCTCTAACTCGCGAACCATTGGTCTGACAAAGGCCAACGAAATAAAAATCCATACTTCGTGGCAACACCTTAACACCCACCAAGTTTCATAATTTTGGCTATAATGGAACATAGTTAAAACTAGAGTTCATCACAGGTAAGAGATCTCGCCGTCTCCGTCACTTTACGCCCATAAAGGGTAAAATCCAACCGTATCATCCCATCTATGGTTCTGGCGGCCTTGCACGTTCTGTTACTGTGTTTAGAACACTAGTGGACGTGTCAACATTGACGAACATTGGCGAACTTCAAATGGCTATAATTCCCGAATTATTGGTCCTACAATGTCCAACAAAGTATCAAAAGAACGGTCTTGGAAAGACCTAAACACCCACCAACATTCATAATTTTATCTCAATTGGATTATAGTTAAAACCCCGTTTGGTTAAACAAAATACCGCACCCTGCCGCCCTATCCAATGACAATATAAACGGCGCCTCCCGTATCTCCAGTTCTATATACCCGACGACTTAGCCGCTTGGCACGTGGGCTATTGGTGCCAATAGATGTCCTTTAGCGCGATTTACTTAGAGTTATAATTAAAATTTCGGATTTAACATTTTGTACCTAGGTCGCCCAAATTGGCGAACTTCAAATGTCTCTAACTCGCGAGCCATTGTTCCGACAATGGCCACCGAAATAAAAATCCATACCTCGTGGTAACACCTTAACACCCACCAAGTTTCTTAATTTTGGCTATATTGGAACATAGTTAAAAATAGTGTTCGTCACAGTAAAGAGATCTCGGCGTCTCAGTCACTTTACGCCCATAAAGGGTAAAATCCACCCGTATCTTCCTATCTATGGTTCCGGCGGCCTTGCAACGTCTGTTACCCTGTTCAGGACACTAGTGGACGTTCGCAGGTTCAGAAAAGAGCCTGTTTTTTTTTCGATAAAATAAAATGCAAGTGTTTAAACTGCCATTTTAGTGAACATTGCGAACTTCAAATGGCTATAATTCGCGAACTATTGGTCCTACAATGTCCAACAAAGTATCAAAAGAACGGTCTTGGAAAGGCCTAAACACCCATCAAGATTCACAATTTTATCTCAATTCGATTATAGTTAAAACCCCGTTTGGTTAAACAAAATACCGCCCCCTGCCGCCCTATCCAATGACAATATAAACGGCGCCTCCCGTATCTCCAGTTCTATATACCCGACGACTTACCCGTTTGGCACGTGGGCTATTGGTGCCAATAGATGTCCTTTAGTGCGATTTACATAGAGTTATAATTAAAATTTCGGTTTTAACATTTTGTGCCTAGGTCGCCTAAATTGGCGAACTTCAAATGGCTCTAACTCGCGAACCATTGGTCCGACAATGGCCAACGAAATAAAAATCCATACTTCGTGGCAACACCTTAACACCCACCAAGTTTCATAATTTTGGCTATATTGGAACATAGTAAAAAATAGTGTTTGTCGCAGTAAAGAGATCTCGCCGTCTCCGTCACTTTACGCCCATAAAGGGTAAAATCCACCCGTATCTTCCCATCTATGGTTCCGGCGGCCTTGCACGGTCTGTTACCGTGTTCAGAACACTAGTGGACGTTCGCAGGTTCAGAAAAGAGCCCGTTTTAATTTCGATAAAATAAAATGCATGTGTTTACACTGCCATTTTAGTCAACATTGGCGAACTTCAAATGGCTATAATTCGCGAACTATTGGTCCTACAATGTCCAACAAAGTATCAAAAGAACGGTCTTGGAAAGACCTAAACACCCACCAAGATTCATAATTTTAGCTCAATTGGAACATAGTTAAAACCCCGTTTGGTTAAACAAAATACCGCCCCCTGCCGCCCTATCCAATGACAATATAAACGGCGCCTCCCGTATCTCCAGTTCTATATACCCGACGACTTAGCCGCTTGGCACGTGGGCTATTGGTGCCAATAGATGTCCTTTAGCGCGATTTACTTAGAGTTATAATTAAAATTTGGGTTTTAACATTTTGATACCTAGGTCGCCCAAATTGGCGAACTTCAAATGGCTCTAACTCGCGAACCATTGGTCCGACAAAGGCCAACGAAATAAAAATCCATACTTCGTGGCAACACCTTAACACCCACCAAGTTTCATAATTTTGGCTATAATGGAACACAGTTAAAACTAGAGTTCGTCACAGGAAAGAGATCTCGCCGTCTCCGTCACTTTACGCCCATAAAGGGTAAAATCCAACCGTATCATCCCATCTATGGTTCTGGCGGCCTTGCACGTTCTGTTACTGTGTTTAGAACACTAGTGGACGTGTCAACATTGACGAACATTGGCGAACTTCAAATGGCTATAATTCCCGAATTATTGGTCCTACAATGTCCAACAAAGTATCAAAAGAACGGTCTTGGAAAGACCTAAACACCCACCAAGATTCATAATTTTATCTCAATTGGATTATAGTTAAAACCCCGTTTGGTTAAACAAAATACCGCCCCCTGCCGCCCTATCCAATGACAATATAAACGGCGCCTCCCGTATCTCCAGTTCTATATACCCGACGACTTAGCCGCTTGGCACGTGGGCTATTGGTGCCAATAGATGTCCTTTAGCGCGATTTACTTAGAGTTATAATTAAAATTTCGGTTTTAACATTTTGTACCTAGGTCGCCCAAATCGGCGAACTTCAAATGGCTCTAACTCGCGAACCATTGGTCCGACAAAGGCCAACGAAATAAAAATCCACACTTCGTGGCAACACCTTAACACCCACCAGGTTTCATAATCTTATAAATAAAAATGAAATTCTGTTTGTTTGTTTGTTTGTTTGTTTGTTTGTTTATTTGTTTGTTTGTGGATTTGAGTTGTATACAAATCCACAAAAATGGACCTATCAGCCTGAAATTTTGCACAGATATGTAAAATAATATAGAATAAATCATAGTCCACTTTAAAACTTTGAAAGTCCACCCGTTCCCTGAATTTAAGAGATTTTTTATGTTCTCCACGCAAAAAGCTTTCCGTAATTGTAACCCCTGTAGTGAAAAAAGTGTGAAATAAGGATCGTGGTTGCCATGTGTGGCGATTTTGCCGAATAAGATGTTTTAAATTCTCAAAGTAAAAATAAAAGAATAATAATGATTTTTTTTGTTAGTTTATATTCGTAAGGTTATATTTTTTTTAATTATAATATCGTGTGCATGGGAAATCGGAGCAGGAATGAAATGTTTTATACGCAAAACAATAAGAATTGAAGATTTCCGACGCTAATATGTTAAAATTTTTTAGTTTGGCGAAAAAATAAAATGGCTCAAATGCCGAGAAAGTGAGTTCTAGCGGTTTGCACAGTTTCCGGCTTGGCGAATTTACTGAGAGCTTAAGGAAACGGATTTTTGAAAACAAGTACAAAGGTTTTATTAGAATACAGCGTTAAATTTTAATGATCCCTGCGAAAATAATGCAGTTATTAAGGGATTTCAAGCGATCTATCTTCAGCATTCTCGCGATTTTGAGGAGGATTCTAACGCTTGGCGCTATTTATCGTAATTTAATCGTCTGCTATTTGGGTTATGAATACACCTGCGTATAAGTTTTTGAAATTTTCATTCAGTTGGAATTGTGCATTTTTCAGAGCAGCTTTTCTGCATCTAATGTATTACATCCAGAAAAAAGGATGTTAGAAATATCAATTTTAATTTTGTTTAATCACACTCATGAATAATGATACACTTTCCAACTTAATGAAAGAAGGAACGAAAATAGGGAAGACCCATGGATTATAACTCTTTTTATATATAGCACTTTAGTGCGTATTTAAAAATCTGAAAGTGTGTCAGATTTTCTATGATTCTAGCGCTTGGCGCAATTTAATGAGAGGGTATTTTTAAAAACAAGCGTAGGTTATCTTATAAATAAAAATGAAATTCTGTTTGTCAATTTGTTGATTTGGGTAGTATACAATTCCACAAAAATGGACCTGTCAGCCTGAAATTTTACACAGATATGTAAAATAATATAGAATAAATGATAGTCCACTTTAAAACTTTGAAACTCCACTTAAAAACGTTTTCCTCCTGAAGGGTTCCCTTAATTTCCGTTCCCGGAATTTAAGAGATTTTTTATGTTCTCCACGCAGAAAGCTTTACGTAATATTAACCCCTGTAGTGAAAAAAGTGTGTGAAATAAGCATCTTGGTTGCCATGTGTGGCGATTTTGCCGAATAAAATGTTTTAAATTCTTAAAGTAAAAATAAAAGAATAATAATGATTTTTTTAGTTTATTTTTTTAGGTTATTTTTTTAATTATAATATCGTGTGCGCATAAGAAATGAGAGCAGGAATGAAATGTTTTATACGCAAAACAATGAGGATCGAAGATATCCGAGACTAATATGTAATTTTTTTTAGTTTGGCGAAAAATAAAATGGCTGATAGGCCGATTTTTAGAGTGTGAGTTCTAGCGGTTTGCACAGTTTTAGGCTTTTACTGAGAGCTTAAGGGAATAGCATTTTTGAAAACAAGTGTATAGGTTTTCTTAGAATACAGCATTAAATTTTAACTATCCGTGCAGAAATAATGCAGTTATTAGGGCATTTCAAGCGATGTAGCTTCAGAATTCTCGCCAATTGAGTACATTGATTTAACTTGGGGGAAATCCGCCAAATTTCAGAAAATTGAAATCTTCGCATTTAGTACATCGAGGTAACGATGAATAAAACATGTTATAGTTGATAATTTAAAAAATGCGGCTGTATTAAGGGATTCCACTTTTCAAATAAATGCCTGGCGGTCGAACCATTTCCCATTTTGATTGCTGCTAAGTCAATGCTTCGAATGATTCCCTGAAAAAACTCTTGCAAAATTGCGTATGCTGGCACTTTGGCGAGGCTTAGATTTGAAACTGGATTTTACTTGAGACTGGTATATACGTATAATAAGACTGGTTATAGATAAAAATGAATGTTGGTATGTGTGTAGGAGGTTGAAAAACTCCAGCACCGTTTCACCGATCACCATGAAATTTGGTTCACCTAAGTCTTTTATCATGGAGAAGGTTTTTATGCTATCCGTTTTCCTCTAACTTTTCACTAGGTGGCGCAGCAGAACGTCGAATTCTATTCCGTTTAGCCGTTTGCTATGCGAATATCGTCCAACAAATTTCGATGAAATTTGGTACACGCGAATATTAGAACACGGAGAATATTTTTCACTATCCATTTGCTGTAACTTACCGCTAAATAGCGCTGCAACGCATCAACTTATATACCGTTCGACTGATCGGCATAAAATTTTTTATACTTACACATTTGAGAACGAAGAATATAGTCTAACTGCGTTACTTTTGATGTTACTCACCACTAGATGGCACTGCAATGCATTATTATTTTAACTCGCCACTAGATGACGCTACAGCAGGCCAAATTTTTGACCATTCAAACGGTGGCTATGAAAATCAGTATACATAGCTATTTGAACAATGAGAATATTTTGACGTTATACATTTTGCTATAACTCGCCACATGACGGCGCTGTAGCAAATCATTACTTTAATTAACCACTAGATGGCCCTGCAGTGTATCACTTCTTGACTGTGCGAATAATCGCTATGAAAATAGGTATACATAGATATTTGAACACGGGAAAGAGTTTGGCACGATCCATTTTCCTATAACTTGACACTAGATGTCGCGTCAACACATGAACTTCAAGACTATTCAGCCGATCGTCATGAAAATTCGTATACATCGATATCTGAATGCGAAGAATATTTTTGCCGTATCCGTTTTGCTAAAACTCGCCACTAGATTGTGCTACGCCGCATAGCCTTCTGCACCGTGAAAACGATTGCCCTGAAATTCAGTATGCATGATTATTGAACACAATATAACGCGATATCCATTTTGCTATATCTCTTTATTACAATAAATAGTAATCACAACAAATATTAATATCAAAAAGTCCATTCATTCCCGTGCGAAGAACGGGTACTTCAGCTAGTTTTGGCTATAATGGAACATAGTTAAAACTAGAGTTCGTCACAGGAAAGAGATCTCGCCGTCTCCGTCACTTTACGCCCATAAAGGGTAAAATCCAACCGTATCATCCTATCTATGGTTCTGGCGGCCTTGCACGTTCTGTTACTGTGTTTAGAACACTAGTGGACGTGTCAACATTGACGAACATTGGCGAACTTCAAATGGCTATAATTCCCGAACTATTGGTACTACAATGTCCAACAAAGTATCAAAAGAACGGTCTTGGAAAGACCTAAACACCCACCAAGATTCATAATTTTATCTCAATTCGATTATAGTTAAAACCCCGTTTGGTTAAACAAAATACCGCCCCCTGCCGCACTATACAATGACAATATAAACGGCGCCTCCCGTATCTCCAGTTCTATATACCCGACGACTTAGCCGCTTGGCACGTGGGCTATTGGTGCCAATAGATGTCCTTTAGCACGATTTAGTTAGAGTTATAATTAAAATTTGGGTTTTAACATATTATACCTAGGTCGCCCAAATTGGCGAACTTCAAATGGCTCTAACTCGCGAGCCATTGTTCCGACAATGGCCAACGAAATAAAAATCCATACCTCGTGGCAACACGTTAATACCCACCAAGTTTCATAAGTTTGGCTATATTGGAACATAGTTAAAAATAGTGTTTGTCGCAGTAAAGAGATCTCGCCGGCGCCGTCACTTTACGCCCATAAAGGGTAAAATCCACCCGTATCTTCCCATCTATGGTTCCGGCGGCCTTGCACCGTCTGTTACCGTGTTCAGAACACTAGTGGACGTTCGCAGGTTCAGAAAAGAGCCCGTTTTAATTTCGATAAAATAAAATGCAAGTGTTTACACTGCCATTTTAGTCAACATTGGCGAACATCAAATGGCTATATTTCGCGAACTATTGGTCCTACGATGTCCAACAGAATATCAAAAGAACGGTCTTGGAAAGACCTAAACACCCACCAAGATTCACAATTTTAGCTCAATTGGAACATACTTAAAACCCCGTTTGGTTAAACAAAATACCGCCCCCTGCCGCCCTATCCAATGACAATATAAACGGCGCCTCCCGTATCTCCAGTTCTATATACCCGACGACTTAGCCGCTTGGCACGTGGGCTATTGGTGCCAATAGATGTCCTTTAGCACGATTTAGTTAGAGTTATAATTAAAATTTGGGTTTTAACATATTATACCTAGGTCGCCCAAATTGGCGAACTTCAAATGGCTCTAACTCGCGAGCCATTGTTCCGACAATGGCCAACGAAATAAAAATCCATACCTCGTGGCAACACCTTAACACCCACCAAGTTTCATAATTTTGGCTATATTGGAACATAGTTAAAAATAGTGTTTGTCGCAGTAAAGAGATCTCGCCGTTTCCGTCACATTACGCCCATAAATGGTAAAATCCACCCGTATCTTCCCATCTATGGTTCCGGCGGCCTTGCACGGTCTGTTACCGTGTTCCGAACACTAGTGCACGTTCGCAGGTTCAGAAAAGAGCCCGTTTATTTTTTCGATAAAATAAAATGCAAGTATTTACACTGTCATTTTAGTCAACATCGGCGAACTTCAAATGGCTATATTTCGCGAACTATTGGTCCTACGATGTCCAACAAAATATCAAAAGAACGGTCTTGGAAATACCTAAACACCCACCAAGATTCATAATTTTAGCTCAATTGGAACATACTGAAAGCCCTGTTTGGTTAAACAAAATACCGCCCCCTGCCGCCCTATCCAATGACAATATAAACGGCGCCTCCCGTATCTCCAGTTCTATATACCCGACGACTTAGCCGCTTGGCACGTGGGCTATTGGTGCCAATAGATGTCCTTTAGCGCGATTTACTTAGAGTTATAATTAAAATTTGGGTTTTAACATATTATACCTAGGTCGCCCAAATTGGCGAACTTCAAATGGCTCTAACTCGCGAGCCATTGTTCCGACAATGGCCAACGAAATAAAAATCCATACCTCGTGGCAACACCTTAACACCCACCAAGTTTCATAAGCTTGGCTATTTTGGAACATAGTTAAAAATACTGTTTGTCGCAGTAAAGAGATCTCGCCGTCTCCGTCACATTACGCCCATAAATGGTAAAATCCACCCGTATCTTCCCATCTATGGTTCCGGCGGCCTTGCACGGTCTGTTACCGTGTTCCGAACACTAGTGCACGTTCGCAGGTTCAGAAAAGAGCCCGTTTATTTTTTCGATAAAATAAAATGCAAGTATTTACACTGTCATTTTAGTCAACATCGGCGAACTTCAAATGGCTATATTTCGCGAACTATTGGTCCTACGATGTCCAACAAAATATCAAAAGAACGGTCTTGGAAATACCTAAACACCCACCAAGATTCATAATTTTAGCTCAATTGGAACATACTGAAAGCCCTGTTTGGTTAAACAAAATACCGCCCCCTGCCGCCCTATCCAATGACAATATAAACGGCGCCTCCCGTATCTCCAGTTCTATATACCCGACGACTTAGCCGTTTGGCACGTGGGCTATTGGTGCCAATAGATGTCCTTTAGCGCGATTTACTTAGAGTTATAATTAAAATTTGGGTTTTAACATATTATACCTAGGTCGCCCAAATTGGCGAACTTCAAATGGCTCTAACTCGCGAGCCATTGTTCCGACAATGGCCAACGAAATAAAAATCCATACCTCGTGGCAACACCTTAACACCCACCAAGTTTCATAATTTTGGCTATATTGGAACATAGTTAAAAATAGTGTTTGTCGCAGTAAAGAGATCTCGCCGTCTCCGTCACTTTACGCCTATAAAGGGTAAAATCCACCCGTATCATCCCATCTATGGTTCCGGCGGCCTTGCTCGGTCTGTTACCGTGCTCAGAACACTGGTGGACGTTCGCAGGTTCAGAAAAGAGCCCGTTTTAATTTCGATAAAATAAAATGCATGTGTTTAAACTGCCATTTTAGTGAACATTGCGAACTTCAAATGGCTATAATTCGCGAAGTATTGGTCCTACAATGTCCAACAAAGTATCAAAAGAACGGTCTTGGAAATACCTAAACACCCACCAAGATTCATAATTTTAGCTCAATTGGAACATAGTGTAAAACCCGTTTCGTTAAACAAAATACCGCCCCCTGCCGCCCTATCCAATGACAATATAAACGGCGCCTCCCGTATCTCCAGTTCTATATACCCGACGACTTAGCCGCTTGGCACGTGGGCTATTGGTGCCAATAGATGTCCTTTAGCGCGATTTACTTTGAGTTATAATTAAAATTTGGGTTTTAACATTTTATACCTAGGTCGCCCAAATTGGCGAACTTCAAATGGCTCTAACTCGCGAGCCATTGTTCCGACAATGGCCAACGAAATAAAAATCCATACTTCGTGGCAACACCTTAACACCCACCAAGTTTCATAATTTTGGCTATATTGGAACATAGTTAAAAATAGTGTTTGTCGCAGTAAAGAGATCTCGCCGTT
>JAWZYV010005212.1:0-10860 GCA_038373885.1 Cheiracanthium punctorium
CCTATTATGCCTTTCGTTTCTGAGTAAATCGCTCGAAAGCATGTTTTGCAGTAACCCTTCATGTTACAATACATAAAATCTAACAAATAAAAACAAAGAATGTCTAAGAAGCCTGCTATACATACTTTTGAAAATCTTCATTTACTGCATCATACAGTGCGGGCAAGAGAGCTGGTAGAGCATTAATTTTTGTTTCTTCATCTATTTCAAGAGTACAAATTTCGTTCTTTATTTCAAGTGTTTCCCTGTACAGTTCTGTTTCATTAATTTCTTCGACTGCTTCTTCATCAGCCGTTTCACTTTCGAGGGAAGAAATTTCTTCAGTTATGTCTGCGGCATTAACGTCAATTTCATCAGCCTTCAGTTGATCTTCAGTGAAGCACTTTCTTCAGTTTTGTAGTTCTTCAAGTCGTTCAGTTTTTGAACTTTCAGTTTTTGACTTGAAGCAACAGCAACTGGAATCAGAAAAAATAATCAAAATTAGAAATCGTTGTTTTCCACAAATGAATGTGTAAATAAATTATCCTTTATTTCTAGAGATAACCAAAAATTCAAAACGATTTTCTAAATTGTCAGTTAGTGTAGTACAAAATATACAGGTAGTTCACCAAAAAACCTATACATATTTATCGATAGATAGATAGATTTTTTTATAAACTACATGAATATTTCGTACTAACTGATATATATATATATATATATATATATATATATATATATATATATATACGAAGAAAGAAACACTGTTAATCCTAAAAATGCGGTCACAAGCGTAGTCTTCTAGTACATGCGTAGTCTTCTAGTAACATTATAAAAATGTTTATGTGCAAATTAAGTTTCCTATCTAAGTTTTATCAATGAAAGAATTATTCTTAAACCATTGGTGAATTTAAAACATAAGCTAATTCACAATTATCAATTAATGTTTTAGTAGTTTTTGTTATCAGTGCTTTAGAACATTAATCATGTAACTATTTTTGAGCACAAATTATAAAATGTATCCAATGCAGAAACATTAAATGTTTTATCAATCATGAAAGAAAACTTCAGTTACCTGACAAATCATATAAAATCTGCTAAATTTATTTTCCGTGTTAGAAAGGTATGTACTATTATTATCAGGAAATCAGTTTTGGTGATAGGTTTAGACGGGTTTAGCCGTAATACTCTAAAGTTAGTAAGTCCAAGTTTCTGTTATCAGCTTTTTTTAGTCCAGTTTTTAATAGGTTTTGAATAAATGAAACATAAAATTCTGAAAGCTCTTCATTTATAGGGCATTTTCTCAAGATTTTAACTACTTACAAAATAACATTTAAAATAAAACTGTTTCATGAATCTTTCTTCAGTAATCACAAATTAACATAAACTGGAAACTTATTAATGCCTTTCTCTATTTTAATGTTCCTCTTCCTCAGATCATATGACTTGATTTATTATAACTCGATTTATTCTTTAATGTGTAACAAAGATCTCTGCTGTAAAACAAATCTTAATTTGTTCGGCTCTTCCATGAAATATTTGAATTACTAAAACAATTTGACAGATAGTTGCAGTCATCAATATCCTTGGGGAAAAAAAGGTTCATTCACGTATAAAAAAATTATGTATTAATATTTGAAATTTCTTTAAACAGTTGGTTGATCTTTTAAAAAATCATTGAACTTTTGCACTGTTCTTTATAAAATTAAACTAAACTAAAGACAAAAAATTTAGAATGTCTCTTCACCAAAATACTATTCAGCAAAATTCACTTTTTACAAATGGTTTAACATCAACGAGTTATGAATCACTCTTAAATAGAAATCTTAAACGTACGGTGTTTTGTAATATTTTCCTACACCGATGTCACTCCACAATCACGTAGTGACGGGAAAACAATCAGCGACCGCAATTGCTCCCTATGGAGAAACCTGTTTTTAGAACTCACAGTTTTAAAACCAACCACTGAATAATTTTCAACCATTATTTTCCCATTACATTCGCCCAGAATTCCCGTGGCCGTGACGACACCCAGTCCGTCACAGCGTCCTTGAGTACGTAGTCCGAGTCGAAGCACTTCCCTTTCAGGACTTTCTTCAGTGGACCAGACACATGGAAATCGCAGGGCGACATGTCCGGACTGTAGGGCGGATGATGAAGTCGTTCTCACTTGAACGTGGCCAGTTCCTTGGCGAAAACGGCATTCCATTTTCTCATTGACTTGTGGGACACACAGTTTTCCCAGTATACGGTTATCATCCTGCGGTGAATAGTGGCTGGTTTAACACCTTCCGCTGTCAGAAATCGGATAACGCCTCGCTGCCCCTAAACCGTCGAATTTTGCAATGTGAACGCCATCCTGTCCTCACACGCACTGCCGCGTCAATTGGACGTAGGAGGGTGCTTTTTATGAGAGTTTCTGCCCTGTCCTGCAGGCCCCCCGCATGCCCCTATCGACGCCGAAGACTGCAATCGCATCCCTAGATGTCTCGCTACGTTCTCTCATGGCGGCATAGGCAAATATGTAAACGGTTAAGTTTTTACGACGTTTCGTATCTTTTCATTTGATCACCCCTTGCATAATAGAATACTCGATAATTCTAACTGCATTAGAGAAACTTTGTTTTGTGATGGAATTTGCTATCTTGTTGAGGCCCCCTGAGGTCGCCTGAGCGGTATAAAATATTACTGTTTGTAAGCGTGTATACTTGTATTACAATTTGTGCTGAAGGAGTATTAATTCTATCAATTCTTTTAGACGTTTAACACCATTCTTTTATTTTTGAAGCTGTTCAAAACTGCTGTGAAGCTGATAGTATTTAAAAGGAATCGCCTTAAAATGCTTGCATTAGGCTCCGTGTCCCCGATGCCAGATTTAAAAAAATATTAATTTTACACAACGCAATTAAGTGTAATGGAGAAGCTTCAGCAGCAGAAACATTTAATCTGTATTTTTAATAGTCATAATTATTATCTAGGCTTGATTACGAATTCTTTTCTTTTTAAATCTGTAGAACCCTATCCTGCTATAACCAACCCTAGCTGCTGATGTGACGGAAAAGGATTAAAATTAAAAATACTCACCACAGGCTGCGGAAAAAACGCAGGATTTTCCCCATTACGAGAACTTAGCAAACATCAAATCGTTTCACTCGCAGATACTTAAAAAATATCTCGAAATATCACAAATATCAAAATTGCGAGTCACTACAAACTTAGCAACTTTTAGCAATAATGACGATGAGAAGAGAGGGATTTCAATAATACAAGGAAACCTAACAATGAACTTGAGTTCTTCGTAAACATTGGGCATTGTTGACAGGGAAAATTCACTGGGTTTCGCTAACTATATAAAATTACATTGTTTACACATTGTTGTACTGATCTTACCCATTGGGAGCTGTTAGAAAACTGTAATGGAGTACGAAAATGTAAACAAACAAGAAAGATAAATCATGCCTAACGCATCGATTATAAAACACTTTCCAACACATCAGTATTTTTAAACCATGTTTGGCGGTGTATTTTCTTTAAATCTGGCGAGATTTCGGAGATAAGATAATGTTGTATTATAACTATAAATGCATTTTTATAAGACCCTGTAATAGAGAATAATTTTTTTTTGATAGTTTAACTGAAGAATATAAAAAATTTATACTCATTGTCTTGTGCTCGAAATGCATTAGTATCCCTCAAAAGCCACAGATTGTAATGTATTGGAATTCTTTTCAGTGTTCCTGTATAAGAACTATTAATAATACTGAAAATATTTTCAATTGACAGCATTATTCTGAGAGCCTTAATAATATGTATGCCAACTTTGTTTCCTTTAAAAAAAAAACGAATATCTCTAAAATACGTTTTCGATACAGTGCGATACGTATTGGATTTTTTTTCTCCTATAAAGGAACTATAAAAGCTACTTACACCATTTTCAATAGGGTACATGCAGTGGCGTAGCCAAAAATTTTTCAAGAGGGGGGGTGGGTTACGACTGGTGTAACTCACATATATGTATATGCGTGTGTGAGAAGTGAGTAAAGAATATACATTTTGTATTTCAACAAATTAATCATGGGGGAGGGGGTGACCCCCCAACCCCCCCTTGGCTACGCCACTGGATACATGGTACTGTACATAGAAAAAACATAAATTTTCGCACATAACGATGTATACTTATGGCAGTTAGAACACTGGAGGGGTGGACAACAAACAGAACGGACAAACAAACCGAAATCATGAGCATCACTCAAACTTGTTGGTAAGTTAAAAATATAAATATTCACTTTATATAACATAACGGTATCGGACGAACACGGAGAGTGAGAAATTTATTCTTTGAAGGGTTAGCAGTCTAAAATTAATTTTCCACGCACTAAAATTTAATCAATTTTGTTTCATTTCAAATAACAGAATATGTCTAAAACTAGAAGTCAAAGACCGTTGTGAAGCAATTGCAACGGGTCCTGGAAAAAAAAAAAAAAACATTTAATGAAAGCATGTCTACACTCAACATATTTCATCTTCGTCCACCTAAAATAAATAATTTCGTATTCAATTATTATTGTATACTAGAACTACTGTAAATTCACACTTCAATGTATCCACAGCTTTTTCTTTTTAATGCTTTCTACTGGGCTCAAATTTCATCATGCTGTTATTCATTTTAACGAAAACTACACTCTCGTTACAAAAACTGCCCAGAATACAGATGTAAGTTTAAATGACATTAAATTATGTAAAGTATCGGTATCGGCCGATACCATAACTTAAAAGTATCGGTATCGGCTATTTCTGAAAATGAATTTATAGGTAAAGTATCGGTATCGGTCATCGGCGAAAATGTGGTATCGGTCGATCCCTAAAATATACATATTAGTCTCGGAAATCTCTTCATCCCTTATTCTTTTAAACATAAAAAGCATTGAATTCCTGCTCTGATTTCACATGCACGCAATACTTTAATTAAAAAATAACTTTGTAAATAATCTAAACAGAAAAAAAATCATTATTCTTTTATTTTTACTGCAGGAGTCTAAATAATTTAATAAAATAGCCAAACATGGCAACCTCGATGCTTTTTTCTCACATTTTCACTACAGGGGTTACAATCGCGGAATTGCGAAGTGCAAATTAGCGTTTTTGACGGGGTTTTTTATCAATATCTCTTAAAATAATTCGAATTTCGAAATTTAAATTAGCGGAGGTTCTTTCTCGAAATTTTCCGAATTCGTGGATACCTCGGTCGAAACTCAACTCCCAGCCGTTTAGGAGATGATGCTACACGCAGACACACAGAAGCGCACAGATTTTAATAGTATAGACTAGCTGCGTGCCCGTTCTCCGCACGGTGGGAAACGCATATTTTCCTTACACATATATAATTCGAATTAAACCCAGTAATGCGGAATCTCAAAACGTGAAAAAATACTTGAATCCTTATTCGTGACTAAAGTTGACGTCATGAGTGCAAATTTTAGACGATTGCAACATGACACAAAAACTACGTCAATGTGACTGGCGATCAAAAAAGAAAGAACTTTACGATATGCAGGCAAAACTTTTATCTTTCGAAAAATGCCTGATTTCTAAATCATATAATTCTCTTCGTGAGGTTTAATTTATAGCATTAATATATAGTATATACCACATAAAAAATATTACATGATGTTGTCAACAATTTTATCTTGCATTTCGCAAAGCGTGGACAATGCATTAGCGCAGTTATTTTGCAGAGGACTTAATTGAATTTCACAAATATTAACAAAACCTACATGAAACAATGGATGCATCATTTACGTTTAAAAGCCAAAAATGCATCCTTCTCCGGTGAAAATCATGTCGCTTTTGTAAATGAAAACGTTCGTGATGTAACTTCTGAGAAAAAGCTTATTACCCTTATTGAACTCTTAATGCAGTATCACACTTGTTACATAAAACTGACGTTGATCTCATTGTCAATTCGCCCTAAATAAATAACTAATTTCATATTTCCTTTTTTACAGATTACAGTTGATCTCTTTATAACATGGGTCTACAACACGAATTCTTAGAATACGGCGAGAACATTACGATCGTTTTCGTGTAACACGTTAAAAGAGACTTGTACAGCACGGTAAAATGAGACATATGTTCTGATATTATGACGCTTTAGCTCCTGTAATTAACATACCTTTTGAATGGCAACACCAAACATCATTGTACTTTTACGGAGCGCAAATACGTTTTGCCGCGATTATACCGCGCAGTCCGCATTCCAGGTGGAGTATAGCGCAGGACCCGTACAACACGGATTTCTATAACACGGAACGTATCTACCGTGTATAGGGAATCTACTGTAGTTGCATAGTGTCAAATTCAATAGATAAGAAAATTCTGGTTGCCGTATTTACTAATATTTCATCTCACCTTGGTAGCCGAAATGTATTAAAACAAATAACCGAACTGTATAAAAAGTAAACTTTACTAAAAGTAAAATTTTTAATTCTGCATAACCCTCAAAACAACTTCGGTGTTTGTCATCTACGACGGTTTTTCATGACGTGACAACTTATGCTTGCGTACAGTGGCGTAGCCAAGGAGGGGATAGGGGGTCATAACCCCCATGCGAAGTTTTTTGCCATACAAAATGTATTTTCTTCACTTCCTTATCACACACACTTGTACATATCTGTGAGTTGCAGTAGTCGTAACATTCCCATGAAAAATTTCTGGCTACTCCTGCTTGCATATAATTGATCTTTTTTTTATTTCATGTATCAGTGATCAATATACTTCAGGATCGGAATCTCCGCGGTAAAAAAAGAAGTCTAAAAAATCTGACACCAGAAAATTCTGATTAACACAATGGGGTTACACAAATACGCGCCGGACATACGCTCTTGCTTATGTCCGGAGGACCAAATACATTGGAGGTCATGTGCTGCTCCGGATAATCTACCAGCAAAACAGCAGAAATGATGTAAAAAAAGACATCCACACTCGAAGGAAATAAAATTAAAGGTATGTAGAATTGCATAAAAACTTCGATTATTTTTAATGTGCAAGTCTGTTACAGTTCTATTTGTTTCACATTTGATGCGATTTCACGTTTTCGAGTCTTAAAAGCTGTAGAAATGAGTGGTTTCACTTAATTGTAAAATTTAACAACTTAGTGGCAACAATGGATTCCGTTGCTACGGAAACTATAGCAATGTTAAAAATAGAACACGAAATGAGTTATCTATGTTTACTTTGCTAGAACTGCCATATTGTCGTAATTAGCGTTGCCAGGCGTCCGGATAAAGCCGGACATAGCTAGGCTTTTTGATTGCGTATCCGGCCAAACTTAACGGTGTCCGGCTTTTATTAAGCTTTTTACTAGTGACTTTGGCTGATTAGTAATAAAGTATTTGAACTGATTTGGCATTCGATGTTATTTATATTTCATTAGAATTTAACATGATTCATGGTAATAATCAAAAAAGCTTAATTTTACATGCAATTTTTTTGTTGTACCTATTAATACTGAGACAAAATCCTTAATATTGTAGGTTGTCCGGCCGTTTTACCCAAATGTAATATATTATATTGATATAATTTCGCCTACTTTGCTAAGAAATGTAATATAATAGGAATCAACATACATTTCAATTCGTAAAACAAAAAAATATATTAGACAGTATTAATTATGTCTGTTTCTGACAGTTTCCAATAAAAGAAACGTAGCGCTGCTTTAACATATAAGAATCAATTATTTAGTACGCGTATAGTATACTTCAATCGAAAAATGCCAACATACACCATTTTGCGAGATTTTGTCGTTTTCAGGGAATCATTCGAAGCATTGATTTAACAGCGATCAAAATGGGAAATAGTTATCTATTATTTATATGGTTCGATCGCCAAAATTTAATGCATGCAGCTAATTGATAAGTAGCAGTTATTTAAATTATTAACTATAACGGGTTTTAATCACCGTTAACTACCATGTACAAAAGGGTTGAATTTCAATTTTCTGAAATTTGGCGGAATTCCTCTAACTCAAAACAATTTACTTAATTTGGTGAAAATTCTCTAGATCTTTTAAAATTACCTTAATAACTGCATTATTTCTGTATGAAAAATCGAAGTATAGCTCCGTATCCTAATAAAACTTATACTTGTTATTGAAAATACTATTTCCTTACGCTCTCAGTAATTTGCGCCAAGCCCAAAACTGTGCAAATCGGTAGAACCTACTACTTTCTCAAAATCGCCAATTCAGCCATTTTTTTTTCGAACAACTAAAAAATACGCATATAGTCTCTGAAATCTCCCAATCTCTTATTCTTTTAAACATAAAAAACATTGAATTCCTGCTCTGATTTCACACGTACGCAATACTTTAATTAAAAAATAACTTTGTAAATAATCTAAACAGAAAAAAAATCATTATTCTTTTATTTTTACTGCAGGAGTCTAAATAATTTAATAAAATAGCCAAACATGGCAACCTCGATGATTATTTCTTACATTTTTAACTACAGGGGTTACAATTGCGGGATTACGGAGATTTTCCGAATCCGTGGATACCTCGATCGAAACTCAACACCCAACCGTTTCGGAGGAGATGATGTTATAGACAGACAGACAGACAAACGCGCACAGATTTTAATAGTATAGACTAGCTGTTTACCCGTTCTCCGCACGGTAGGAAAAGAAAATTTACCTTAGACATATAATTCCAATTAAACCCAGTGATGCGGAAACTAAAAAAGTGAAAAATTATTTAAATCGTGATGAAACGTTGACTTCATGAGTCCAAATCTGAGATGACTGCAACATCATGGCACAAAAAATATGTCAGTGTCACTGGCGATCAAAAAAGAAGATCTCTTGGATGACCTTGCCCAGGATTTTTCTCGGTGCATTCGGTATCGTAGAACTGCTTCTATAAGTTGCACTCGACGCTAGGCGTTAAATTGAACTCTCTACTTAGTCTCCACACACGGGATCTAGGTCAAGGGGGACTGGTGTCCTCCCTGTGGGTCTTTCTAAGACGTCCTAACCCGTATTTACGCTACGTTTTGGATGAAACCAACCATATATGTTTCCTAACATATGCATGTTGCGAATACAGTTTTATTTTCCGAACGGCATACAGGAAAACTCCGAAAGGTTAGAAGGGTGGACGTGACCTGTTTTGAACCAGAAACCTTCCGCCTCCCAGTTCAGAGCGCTATGCGCTCGGCTATTGGTCGGACTAAGTCATTGCTAGGGAAATATTATAAGCAATTGGGACCTTTTTTTGTACACATGATTGCAATGCCATTCTCGTATATATATATATATATATATATATATATATATATATATATATATATATATATATATATATATATATATATATATATTATTTGTCAAAGGTGTTTTTTTCTGGCGCGGCTAGATCTCATTAAATACGTAACCAAAAAAAAAAAAAATGTAACAGACTCCATGGTTCCAGGTTGCCATGGAGTCAGATGAATTGAATATACTTTCTTTAAAAATAAGTGGTAACGAAAAATAAAAGATGTAAGAAAATAGAATAGCTCAGAGTTGTACGCACATATGCTACTCATTTTGTCAATGAAGATAAATTGCGTTCAGTGGAAGATGTGGACTCTTTAATTTATGCTTGAATTCCAGATAAAGATCCACAGCTTTTTAAAGTTATTCAGGAATGTATTGTGCACGGGCCCTGTAGCACTATCAATCCTAACAGTCAATGTATGAAAGATCAAAAATGTAATAAAAACTATCCTAAAGATTTTCAAGAGGAGACCAATTTAAATGTTAATGGCTACACTATAACGGCGCAATAACGGCGTTACAATAACAACTCCATATTCATTTTCACACTTTGATATTTACAGTTGTAGCAGTAAATAAGATGTTGTGCGAAATTTTCGCACGGGTCAGCTAGTTATTATTATTTATACCTCGTATTATTTGATTTATTTTTTACTAGCAGACCCGCACGGCGTTGCCCGTGAACCCCTTAAATTATGCGATTTACAAAATCTGACATGTAAACTGCAACTCTAGATTAGTACTCTAGGCCGCAATTATATAACAGAATGTGCAGATAATGGTTCCAGAGTTTCAGGTACGTACTTACAAACGCACCTCTAAAAACAACTCACTGCTGTGACGTCACACATTTCTCCCATTTGAAAAAACGGAAGGGGAGTTTCGCATAGTATTCGAATGGCAGAACAATTTTTCACAAAATAATTTTTTAAACCACAGTTTTTAAGTAATTTCTTTTAAAAATTGGCCAGGTATTCTAAAAGGAATAGATATAGATGATGAAAAATAAACATATAATTTGCTTTAAAATTCATGAAAAGGCCCCATTAGGAAAAACGCGTCAAATAAAGAAATATCTCCAAATTTTCAGTACGGAAGCGTAAGAAACATAGAAACTGACTAACTTTTGCATTAATAGTATTTAGATATCTTCAAAATTATTCCTAACACATCTTATTCTCAGAGAACAACGAAGCCTACAGCAGTATCTGTGAAATTTCCAGCATTTTTAAAGTAACTAATTTAAATTTCTCAAGATATTATAGTTTCAATTTTATATAAATACTAACAGTTTCATATAAAATTGACCGTTATTTTAAGACTAAATCGTTTCTTCTCAGATTAAATTTGACATTCATATCAGTATCGATTCCCCACAAATTACCATCTTGAAAATTCCTTCATAAGTTTCTTTACGCACAAAAATTCAAATGCTGCAATTTTTCACAAACCTAGTATCAAAGTTAAGATCTTGAAAGCTGATCAACAGGCCCTAGTGTACGTGGCGCCACTGCATACGTTAAGAAGGCTCCAAGATTTCGAGCTTGTGAGTTCGAAATGGCGCCGCTT
>JAWZYV010005213.1:0-11050 GCA_038373885.1 Cheiracanthium punctorium
GGCCACCTTACATAAGGGGTGGTAAAGTGTTGATGGTAGTAAAGCGGAATTGTTTATTAAAGTTGTCACTACAGACAGACGATCATCCTTTACCCAAGGTGGTCACATTTAGCCGTATTTGAATAAACGACGGCACACTGATACGGGGGGAAAAACCTTCTGTTGCTCTCTCCATTTTATAGGGGAACGGAAGTTTGCGGTTTAGTGCAGAAATCTTTTATCGGTTGTTGCTGTTGTTGCTAATGCCCCCTGGCAACCGCGTTGGGGTGACAGGTCCCCTATATAGGCAGTTGAAGGGCCGAAGGAGCGGCTTCCATTTCAATGAGCCCCAGTGGGAGGAAGTCCGTCTTAGCTCGGTGTCCCGTAATTTTGAACCAATTCCAGAGGAGGGACCAACCCCCTGAAATCGGCATCCCCAGAGGTATCGTTTAACAACTTGGAGGACTTGTTATTTACAGCCACGACGGATACAGCCACGACGGATTTTACGTGCACCAGCTCCCATTAGCGTACACGGTTCCACAGCGGACGGGCGGAGAGGGAAAAGTCCCTCCCAAGCACTGGTCAAGCCAGATGCTGCTTCACGTTGCCGTGTTCTTTGGGAACGGAGTTTAGCGCCTAGTCCACTGCGGGACATCTTTTATCGGTAAGCCCCGAATTGCCATTAAAAAGTCGTAAAATTGGCGACCAGAATGCCCTCTTACCCACTGCAGTCACGTTAGACGCAGTGGCAATCAGCATAGGCCTTAAGTGATGCTGAAACATATAGACGAACAATGCAATCCTTCGCGATTTGTACAGCTTTCATTCTTTCAACTGCTCTCATAAGTTGTCCACACCACTCAGACGTATGGGTACAAATCCTGATTATAAAAGTAAAACATATTCTAAGATATCAGACAAAGCGAGTACTTGGCAATGTATAGCTGGTCTGGTTTTAAAAAAGAAAGCTCAAATTGTAAATAGCAGGTAATAGTTGTAAATAGCAATTGAGGTTGGTTTACTCACAGAAAAGGATGGAATTTACTTAATATGGAAAACTTAATGTCGTCCTAAAATGCGAAAATGTATGCTGTGAACACTGTATTGTTACGAATTTTCGGGGCAACCCGCTGCTCTGGGGCTTAGAATGGTTTAAAAATTCGTATTCTACCGCTTCAAATAGATAAATTTTGCTTTTTGTTGCATCAAAATCGGCCAATTAGAACCGGAGATACGGAGGTTTCGCTTTCCCATATGTTTTTTCTATGGGCTTCTAGAAATCTCGAGAAATATTAGTCCTAGAGCTTAGATCTCTTCACTTTTGAGGACTTATTTTTGGCGCCAAATTTGGCGATATTTCGCCAAAAGTCGCCAAGCTGGCGACTTTTTGGTCATTTGGCGCGATTTTCCCAATGGGGCCTGGAAGTTGTTTTTCCTGCATTAAAAACGCATAATAACCTAACATTTCTCTTCTATGACGTAATCAATATTCACGCGTTATGTAGAACCCTCGAGAAATTGACTTTTCTGGAAACCTCTTGTACCTCCTGCGTCGGCTATTTATAGAAGCGTGTCGCCCCGACGATTCATTGCTTGACTCAAGCTGTGAAGAGTAGTGAATACGCTTGCTTGTGTGAAGGAAGCTGTGTTTTCGCGCTGTTTGTGAAGCTTTGAATTTAAGTGCTGTGTGTAAATTCTTCATTGCTGAGTCTTAAGAGACTGTTAGTGTCTATATCTCGTATATTTTCCGCTGAATTCTTGTCCTGTGAAAGTGACTCTATTTTGTGTGAGAAATACAGCATTTGTGAGAGCTTCTGATCTAAGCGGATTGTTAAAAGCACGTTACTGCTAGATTGTGCTTGTGAATTGTGTACAGCTGATTGTTCTACGAAGTTCTAGAAGCAATAAAGTTTGTGTTCCATCCTGACAAGTGACTTTTTACTTGAACTTTTTACACCAACTGGACTTTAGAACGACGAACCCCAGGAGTAGCAGAGTAATTCCGCAACATTTGGTGTCAGAATCGGGATTCTAAATAAAGACTTTAATTTTCCAGTTTATGGTTTTGACTAGACAAAAAAATGGAAGAACAACTTCAAAAGCTCATGAATATGATGCAAGAAATGAAAGCCGGACAAGACGAGATGAAAGCCGGACAAGACGAGATGAAAGCCGCACAAGAACAGATGAAAGCCGGACAAGACGAGATGAAAGCCGGACAAGAACAGATGAAGGCGGATTTAGAGAAGAAAATTGAAGCAGGACAGACCGATTTAGAAAAGAAAATTGAAGCCGGACAGACCGATTTAGAAAAGAAAATTGAAGCCGGACAAGAACAGATGAAAGCGGATTTAGAGAAGAAAATTGAAGCCGGACAAGAAGGAATGAAATTGGGATTGGAGAAAATGGAGACTGCTTTGGGAAAATTAGAGAAATTCGAAAAGAGTGTGCAGGAAAGTCAAGAGATAATGGAGAAAAGAATGTCGCTCATAGAAGAAACTCAAACGAAATATGAACAAAGAATTGAAGGAAAAATAGAAGAAAATGTTAAGGAATTGCAGCAAGATATTTGCAGAATGCGGGAAGAATTTAAGAATAAAATTGAGGAGAAACTAGACTGGAAAGAAAATATAGTTTCGAAAATACATGAAGAATGTGAAGCTAAAATTGAAGAAAAATTGGACTCTCTCGTAAAGCTGGGAAAGTTACCCGAAAACATCAGGTTATCTTCACACCGCCCAGCAGTGAAACTTACTGCCTATGACGGAAAGACTCCCTGGGAAGCTTACAAGACCCAATTTTCGATCGTCGCCAGAGCCAATGGTTGGAGCGAGTCCGAGAAAGCTAATCAACTGGCCGCTTCCCTTAGCGGAGATGCAATTAATGTATTGCAAACTATCGGAGCGACGAAGATAGGAGATTTTGACGCCCTTGCCAGTGCCTTGGAGATGAAATTCGGAGAGAAGTGCCAGAAAGAATATAGTAGAATCCAACTTAAGTCAAGGATGCAGAGATCTGGCGAGACCCTTCAAGAGCTGGCTTCGGACATAGATAGGCTGTGTCATCTAGCCTACATGGACCACCTTGATAATGTCAGAGAAGAAATGGCGGTGCGTCATTTTATTGAAGCCATCCGTGATCCAGAAACCCAAAAGGCACTCATGTTGGAGGATTATCAGGATTTGAAGTCTGCTCTGGTGTTCGCAATGAAGCTAGAGGCAGCCCAGCGGGCCGTGAGAAAAGATCGGCACGCTGTTAGAGCGGTAACGGTCCAAGAGGAAGCTAACAAAGACACAGAGAGCGTCGAGAACAGATTGAAGAGAATTGAAGATCTCATAGAGCGAAAATTAAGATCCGATAGAACGAGAGATGGCCCAAAGAAAGTAAAATGCTGGAAGTGTGGCGTCGAAGGCCATGTACAAAAGTATTGTGGTCGAAAGTCTCATGACCAGCAAGAGAATTCTAAAAACAAGAAGGAGGGAAACTAGGAGGTGGCCATCTCGCGGGGCGGAGGTTGCCAGATAGTCAAAAGCCCCACCTAAAAGTCTTGCAGATTTCATCAGTGAATGGCGGCAGTAATGGACTCTTCGTACTGGGATACGTTAATGGTTCTCCATGCCACATGGTGATTGATACTGGCGCGAACGTAACCATCATAAGGACGGATCTGGCCAAGAAATTAAATTTGAAGATTATCTGGACTCCGCCCTCGCTGACCCTCCAGACTGTGACAGGTGACAAGATCGAAGTGGGCGGAAAAGCGCAAGTAGAAATCACGTTTGGAAATGCCAGATACGACCATGTGGTATATGTCGCCAATATTACAGACTCTTTTATTCTCGGACTGGACTTTTTAAAATCACACAAATTTAATTTGGACTTTAAGAATAATGAGCTTCGTTCAGACTCAGAAGAAATAGCTGCGTTCGATATTAGAAATGAAACTGTTTTGCCTGTTCAGCAAATAATAGCCCAGACTGATATCACTCTACCTCCCAGAACTGATTCAATAATTTCTGGAACAGTAAAAGAAAGCAATAAATTCCGTTTTGGATTAATCGAACACCCAAGCAATAGTGATTCCATCAGAGGAGTACTTGTGGAGCAACACTTGTGGACTTGTCGAGAACAGAAATTCCAGTTAGAGTAGTAAATGTGACGGACAAGTCGAAGGTGATAAAGAAAAATGAAGTGTTGGCGACATGCACTCCTGTTACCTGCATTAATAAGAACATCAGCCAAACGACAGCTAAATCTTCCGAGTGCCTGACGAAGGAATTAATACAAGACGTGGAGTTAACGGCAGAACAGAGAAGCGCTGCGGAGAAAGTAATAGCTGAATTTGAAGACCTCTTCTCCCGTACTTCGGGTGACTTTGGCCGTACGAGCTTAACTCAACATAGGATAGATACAGGCAGCCATTCTCCCATCAAGCAACATCCTAGGCGGCTGCCGTTTGCTAAGCAAGAAGAGGTGAGCAGACTTTTAGAGGAGATGCAGCGTGATGACGTCATCGAGCCATCGACTAGTCCCTGGGCCTCGCCAATTGTTTTGGTCCGAAAGAAGGATGGTTCCACCCGGTTCTGTGTTGACTACAGACGTCTGAATGACATTACCAAGAAAGACAGCTACCCTCTTCCCAGGATAGACGACACTTTGGACACTTTATCGGGAAACGAATGGTTTTCCACTCTGGATCTGAAAAGTGGTTACTGGCAAGTGGAAATTCATCCCGACGACCGTGAAAAGACTGCGTTCACCACGGGACAAGGATTATGGCAGTTCAAAGTTATGCCTTTTGGACTCTGCAACGCACCTGCTACATTCGAGCGACTAATGGAGACAGTGTTGAGAGGACTTTCCTACGAAGCATGTCTCGTTTATTTGGACGATATCATCATCGTCGGAAGGACTTTCGAAGAGCATCTAGAGAACATCCGAAAGGTGCTGCAGAAATTAAAGGAGGCGAACTTGAAACTGAGTCCATCGAAGTGCAATTTGTTTCGTCGGGAAGTACGTTACCTCGGGCACATAATATCCGCCCACGGAGTCCGAACCGATCCCGAAAAGACGTCCGCAGTCCAGAACTGGAGTCGTCCCGAGAATATCCACGACTTAAGAAGTTTTCTCGGTCTGTGTACTTACTATCGAAAATTCGTGAAGGGCTTTTCTCAAATTGCAAGACCTCTTCACAAATTGACCGAGACTGGACAGAAATTTCTCTGGACTGAGGAATGTGAGGACGCATTCAACGAACTGAAGACGGCTTTAACATCTTCGCCGATCTTGTCGTATCCTCACCCTGACAAGCCATTTATCCTGGACACAGACGCAAGTAAGGAGAGTGTCGGAGCAGTTTTGTCCCAGGAGATAGATGGCCAAGAACACGTCATTGCTTACT
This sequence comes from Cheiracanthium punctorium, assembly GCA_038373885.1. Taxonomy (NCBI): domain Eukaryota; kingdom Metazoa; phylum Arthropoda; class Arachnida; order Araneae; family Cheiracanthiidae; genus Cheiracanthium; species Cheiracanthium punctorium. The sequence continues at coordinate 5,384 of JAWZYV010005213.1, forward strand.
GGAGCAAATGCCTTTCAAAGGCAGAACGTAACTATTGTGTTACGAGAAAGGAACTCCTTGCTATCATTAAGGCCGTGGAGCACTTCCATCATTACCTGTACGGCCGAAAGTTCCTGCTCCGAACGGACCATGCCTCTTTAACCTGGCTTCTAAATTTCAAGAATCCGGAGGGCCAAATAGCCAGGTGGATACAGCGACTACAAGAATATGACATCGAGATACGTCATCGGAAAGGGTCATCTCATGGAAATGCAGATGCTTTGTCGAGAAGGCCCTGCATAGACAGTTGTCGCTATTGCTCCAGGGCAGAGAAAAATTACCATCTGAAACATCCCGCTGTCCGCCAAGTTACATCATCGGCATCATCTCAAGATCCCTGGAGTGACGAAAATGTTCGGGCGGACCAATTAACAGACAGCGACATCAAACCTATTGTGGAATTTATGGAAAAATCCAGCGCTAAGCCCAGTTGGCAAGAAATATCATCTTACAGTCCGGCAACAAAACAGTACTGGGCTTTATGGGATTCGCTTCGCCTGAGAAATGGAGTCCTGTATCGTAAATGGGAGTCGGACGACGGCAAGATGCTCCGATGGCAGTTGGTACTCCCTCGCTCGAGGATTCCGAAGGTTCTAGAAGAACTTCATAATGGCTTAACTGGGGGCCATTTTGGCGTAATGAAGACCCTGCAGAAAGTTCGCGAGCGCTTTTACTGGGTTAGGGCTCGAGGCGACGTCGAAAAGTGGTGTCAAGCTTGTGACGCCTGTGCCGCCCGCAAAGGCCCGAAGAAACGAAGCCGTGGAAGACTACATCGTTATAATGTAGGAGCGCCTTTTGAGAGGATTGCACTCGACATCCTGGGACCTCTTCCGCGAACTTCGGATGGCAACAAATACATCCTAGTTGTCATTGACTACTTCTCTAAATGGCCCGAAGCGTTTCCTATTCCCGATCAAGAAGCTACGACCGTAGCAGAGGTACTGGTGCAAGAATGGATTTCCAGATATGGAACCCCTCTGCAACTTCATTCCGACCAAGGAACGAACTTTACCTCTGCAGTCTTTAAAGGACTATGCCAACTTCTCGGAATGGACAAAACCCAGACTACGCCTTTACACCCACAATCCGACGGCATGGTGGAGAGGTTCAATCGTACAATTTTGAACAACCTCTCGCTCCTGGTATCTAGGAATCAAGAGGACTGGGACAAGAAACTCCCCCTGTTCCTGCTGGCCTATAGGAGTGCCGTCCATGAGACTACCGGCTTCACACCTTCCCAGATGCTGTTCGGCAGAGATCTTCGTCTTCCCGCCGATCTAGTGTTCGGCCGCCCTCCAGATGCGCCTTCATCGCCAGAGGAGTACGTGGAAAACCTTCGGGCACGGTTTGAAGATGTGCATCATTTTGCTCGGGAGCGGATCAACCTGAACACGGAAAAGATGAAGACTCGCTACGACACGAAAGCTACGGGACACGAGTTCAACGCAGGTGACAAAGTTTGGCTATGGAATCCTACTCGACGGAAAGGCCTGTCTCCCAAGCTGCAATCGCCGTGGGACGGTCCTTACACAGTCCTAAACCGGCTGAATGACGTCATCGTACGGATTCGTAAGTCACCAAACTCGAAGCCAAGAGTTGTACATTACGATCGGCTAGCCATCTACCGCGGTTGTAATTAGTTATTTGACTATCAGACCATGTTCACTATGGCGTAATTCCTCCTTTCTTTCAACTGTCATTTCTTTCCTGTCTTTCTCTTCTCTTCCTCTTTCGTCAACTCTCTTTCACTCATTACTTACGCCATGTTTAGTGTATATATTTGTAATATATTGGATTTTATTAATGTGTATTTGTTATTACATTGATTACTTATTACAGTGTAATTATTTATTATGTTGATTATTTATTTATTAATGTGTATTTGCTTATTGTGCTATTGATTACTTGCTTGAATTATGTTGTTAAGATCTTGTTAAGTGTTATACAGTGTAGGTACCTGTGTGACCTCCTAACTAGGGATTGTACTGCCCGGGACGTGCAGTCCTTGGGAAGGGGGCAATGTTACGAATTTTCGGGGCAACCCGCTGCTCTGGGGCTTAGAATGGTTTAAAATTCGTATTCTACGCTTCAAATAGATAAATTTTGCTTTTTGTTGCATCAAAATCGGCCAATTAGAACCGGAGATACGGAGGTTTCGCTTTCCCATATGTTTTTCTATGGGCTTCTAGAAATCTCGAGAAATATTAGTCCTAGAGCTTAGATCTCTTCACATTTGAGGACTTATTTTTGGCGCCAAATTTGGCGATATTTCGCCAAAAGTCGCCAAGCTTGGCGACTTTTTGGTCATTTGGCGCGATTTTCCCAATGGGGCCTGGAAGTTGTTTTTCCTGCATTAAAAACGCATAATAACCTAACATTTCTCTTCTATGACGTAATCAATATTCACGCGTTATGTAGAACCCTCGAGAAATTGACTTTTCTGGAAACCTCTTGTACCTCCTGCGTCGGCTATTTATAGAAGCGTGTCGCCCCGACGATTCATTGTTGATCAAGCTTTGAGAGAGTGAATACGCTTGCTTTGTGAAGGAAGCTGTGTTTCGCGCTGTTTGTGAAGCTTTGAATTTAAGTGCTGTGTGTAAATTCTTCATTGCTGAGTCTTGAGAGACTGTTAGTGTATTTCTCGTATATTTTCGCTGAATTCTTGTCAGTGAAAGTGTTCTATTTTGTGTGAGAAATACAGCATTCGTGAGAGTTTCTGATCTAATCGAACTGTTTAAAAGCACTTTACTGCTAGATTGTGCTTGTGAATTGTGTACAGCTGATTGTTCTACGAAGTTCTAGAAGCAATAAAGTTTGTGTTCCATCCTGACAAGAGACTTTTTACTTGAACTTTATACACCAACTGGACTTTAGAACGACGAACCCCAGGAGTAGCCAAGTAATTCCGCAACAGTATATTGCACGGTGGCTGTGAAATGAGTTCAATAATGCATTCAGCAATTATACTCTGTACACACTAAAATGTTAATGGGTAAGGCCTGCGAACAACAACAACATGAATATTGAATAAAGGTCGTTGCTGATTAGCCACGCCTTGTCGTCATACAGGGGTTGAGGCGACATTTTTCTGACGAAATTTACGACTTTTAATGACAACTGAAAACCATGTCCCCCCACAGAATGGAGAGAGCAACGGAACTTTTTTTTTTCTCGTATCAGTCCCGTCGTCCATTGTATTTACACGATTTGCACACAAAAACTGTATGTATAAATTTAGAAGCTGAATTTTTTTATTTTTTCCACTTCTCAAAAGAACACTTTTTTTTTTTTTTTCAAGGAAAAAAACTTAATTCCCACCAGCGAATATTGATACATTTAATGATTTAATCACTAAAACAAAACAATTAGCTAAATCACATTACGAAAATATCCCCCAGTCACACTGTAGATTTAAGGTCGGTTCCCGTATAAGAACACCGAAAGTGATGCGGCGAAGACCTTAGTCAGCACTTGGGAGGGTGACTTCCTCTTTCTATGTAGATTTAAGGTCGGTTCCCGTATAAGAACACCGAAAGTGATGCGGCGAAGACCTTAGTCAGCACTTGGGAGGGTGACTTCCTCTTTCTACTGGACTGCTGCGGGACCGTGTACGTAAAAAGGAAGCAGGTGCACGTGAAATCTGTCGTAGCTCTAATTTCCTCCATTTTGCCCTAGGGATACCGTTACTTGTGCTGGAGCCAGGCGCGTAGCCAGGAAAAATTTTCGGGGGGGGGGATATACTCCTGGAAAATTTTTCGGGGGGGATATGAACTTATATGTGTATAAATAGACGGAATTTCATTACTAATCCAAAAATTTCGGGTAGGGGATATATCCCGATATCCCCCCACCCTGGCTACGCCTCTGGCTGGAGCCCTACTACGATAAGAGCCTTATTATCGCATGGGCAAATCGGGACTTTGCCGAGGGGCCCCGGCTCGAAAGGGCCCCCAATTTCAAGTATTGTTCTGAAATATATTTTTATATCAAAATGTTATAAAAAATAAAACAAATTTCTTAGATGGGGTAGGGACCAAATATCAATGCCCGGGGCCGCCGTTGGTTATAATGAGGCTCTGACTACGATGTTATCGGAGAATATCAGTGACTGAAAGTTCTCGTTTACGGATAGTCCAGTACTTCGGATAAATAGCCGCGACTCTCAATTTGGCGCTACCACGAATATAGCGTGTAACACAAGTGAGGGTTTTTGAACTTGTTTCAACCCTGTCGGTAACAGGGACCGATCAACAAATCACAGTATACTGCTTCCAGACCTTTTCTACAATTTTTCGAACGCGGGTATTGTCTTCAGAGTTTCCGAGGGGTTGGAGGACATCGATCAAGAAAGGGGTTTATTTTTTAATAGGGAGGGGAACTTAATCTTGTTGAGGAAAGGGGGGGGGCTTTTGTGGGAGTGCTTAACACTCCATGATACACGCAATAAAAAAAGTGTGTGCGTGTAATCTTTACGCGCGATTGAAGTAAAACTTCTTTGACGTTGGATTCAGTTACAGCCAGATTCATTTTTTTTGTGGTGTTCATCCCCATGTTCTTAAACCGTTGTTCCGTCTGGAGGTTGGGTTAGAATCCAGGGAGTGTCCATGTATTATCCTTTAATTGTGTTCTTAAATCGTTTGCAGCCGGGGTTTGTTTCTTTGTGGTGTTCAATACCTGTGTTCTTAAACCGTTGTTCCGTCTGGAAATTGGGCTAGAATCCAGGAAGTGTCCATGTTGTAGTGTTATTCTTTAACTGTTTTCTTATGCCATTGTTCCGTCTGGAGGTTGGGTTTGAATGGGGGAATGCCCATAGTCTAGTATTATACTTTAAGTGTTCTTTAACTGATGTTTTCCTCTGTTTGTTGGGTTCGAATGCAGGTAGTGTACATTTTTTTGTGTGTTTTTCTATCACAGTGTTCTTAAGCGTTGATTTCGTCTGTTGGTAGGTTTCAAATTATCATTCTGCATCCGTGATTTTAAACTGCAGGTACTGTTGATTGTTTGGGATTGATTGCAGCCAGGGTCCATTTCTTTGTGGTGTTCCATCCCCGTGTTAAACCGTGTTAAAAGTCTTACAAAAGGCACCGTTGTTTCATCTAATACTGTGGGTATTACAGCTTAGAAAGAATCATGCTGAATTTTTTCTAGCCCCTGGTGTAATTAGCTTAGTTTAATATGTGTACTTATACCGCGAAGAAGATTTTCTTTCTTCTAACTACACTTAATGTTCTAATATTTTGCATAAACATATTTAGTTGTTAGTACAAATCGAAAGAGTCTTGCATGAACGGTTGAAAGTTTTATGAAGTGCAGTGACAAAAAAATATGAAGGACATTTTGATATATGTGAAGAAACGTTTTTTTCTTTAGATGAAATAGGGGATTTCAATTTTTCTTATTTCTTAAATTACAAAGAAAACAAAGTATGAAAATTAAATTAAATATAAATTTCAGCTTCAATCAGTGGAGCACACAAGGGAGGGGTCCATGGGGTCAGGACCCCACCCAAAGCAATTATCAAGTTTGATTTGCAAAAATCATGCAGTATTTTGTGACATTTATATATATATGTAATGTATAAAAAGGTAGTTTGGGTTTTAATAGTTCGGGTATTGTTCAAGCGGGTAC